>JADZMA010000390.1:0-36115 GCA_020796225.1 Arion vulgaris
GATCTTCACGATGAAAAAAAACAATTGAAAAAATAAAAATATGAAAAAGATACAAAGAATATGTAGGGGGAAAAAGTAATAAAGAAGAATTTTCCAGGCTGAAAAGACAGGAAAAGTTTTAAAAAAAAAGGGAAAAGGGCATCTGGGGGGAAAATAGTCTTTTTCCAAAAGGCATTGTGAACTGAAAAAAAGAAAGGGAAGAATATGAAAAAGAGAGCGAAGAGCTCGTGAATGGAATGATCTTTTGGGAAAGGGAAAAAGTGGAAAAAGGCGCCTGTTTTGAAGAAAAAGTAGCAGCAGTGGTTAAAGGTTTAAAAAGGAAAGGAAAAAACCGTCTTTAAAGGGAGATAAAATTTTGGGGGCCCCGGAAAGGAAGGGAAAATTCGTTATGGTAAAATGACCTAATGCCCTTTTGGTGTATTAGTTGAAAGGTACATTTTACGATGGAGATTGTGCCTAAAATGGAAGATTAAACAGTGGGAAGATAGGAATAGAGATGTAAATTTTTAAATTTTTTTTTTTTCCGGACAGTCAGTGTGATAAATTTTTTTTATGTGACCTGTTGGTTTGGTTTGTGAACTGGGGAGGCACTAAAAAAAGGATGCCGGGTGTAGGAAAAAAGGGGGGGGTGGTAAAAATGGGACTGGGGAGGGTGGACTTAAGAGGGTTAGAGAGGGGTGTTATAAGTAGATGCCTTGAAGATAAAAAGCATTTATGTAAAATTTTCCAATTCTTGCCCTATTTTTTTTTTTATATCCCATTTGATGGAAGAAATCAAACAAAGTTTTTTTCTTTTGTTTGAGAAGATCAAGTTGGGCTAAAATTCCCAAAGTAAAACAAATTATCATGGAAAGACCCCCCAGCAATTTTTTGTTGTCCCCATGAACATTATCTTGGCGGGGGTGTCCTGCTTGGCTAAAACAGATCTCAGTGTGTTTAATCATTTTTTCCCAAAAAATGTAATTTTTGATTTTTTTGTTACATTTACCTTGTATTTTTAATTGGAATTGATATTGTTTAAAAAATTTTTTTATGGATAAAAAGGCGATAAATCCTCCCTTTGTTAGTGATTTTTATTAAAACAATTGATTATTTTTCTCTCCCTATTTTAAAAAGGCGTTTAAAATTATTTAATGAAATATGGTTTATTACTTTCTGTCATGTATTGATCATTGAATATATATTGAGGGTGAAAATTTTTTTTTTAATACATAGAGGGTTTTTTTTTTTCATAGTACCCATGCTATAAGTGAATAGCCCTTAACAAGGTTTTGCTTTCATAACTTTTAAATTGCCCCGGTCATGAATGGGATAATTTTATTTTTGGACATATGGAATGCTGAAATTTTTTTAAAGGTCTGGAAGGAGCAAAAAGGGGATAAAAGGGTTGGGTTTTTTTTTCAGGATACAAAAAGAGATAACTGTCATGATAAATTTAAGTGGGGGGGGTTTACGAAAAGGGTTTGTATTTTGGGCCGGAAGTACAATTTTAAGGGGGGGTTTTGTGTACCTGTTTTTTGGGAAAGAGTTTAAAAAATTATTTATATTTGGAGGGGGGAACTAAAGCCCAAGATGTTTAACCAGATTAAATCATTTAAAACCGGGGTTTTTATTTTTTTAAAATTAACTAGGTTTAAACTATCTGATAACAGAAGATAAAATTGCCAAAAGGGTCATCTTGGGAAGCTTTTGGGGTATGGCGAAACATGAGGGGGTAGAACATACTTGAATCCACATCGCTTGGGGGTTTCCCCAAGGAACGATTAGTTTACTTAGGGCTTTTTTTTCTTGGTTTTTTCCCGGGAAACCCCGGGAACTTGAAATTTGGGAAATGTATATTTTTTTTTGGTTTGGATTGATTTGAAATAAACTTAAAAAGGGTTGTGAATGATTCTAAAAAATTTAATGGAGATAAAATTTTACTTCGGTGGCTCAAGTAGAATTTTAAAAACTGGATGTTTTTAGTTTTTCGTTTTTTTATTTTTTCGTTCTTATCTGACTTGATTTATCCCCTATGTGTTTTTTTGTATAGGGTTTTTAAAAATTTTCGTGATCCAAACCTCCCGGTTAAAAAATTTGGGAAAGGGGGAAATTTTAAAGGGAAATTTTAGGAGATGGAATTTTTTAGAACTTTTAAACTAAATTCAAAGGGTTAGGATGGTCTTAAAAATTTCCTTTATGATTAAAAAAATATTTTGGGGAAGTCCCCCAAAACCCCCCTTTATTTCCTGGGTGCCCTTGGGTTGGTGATAAACTTTTTACTTTTAAATTTCAAAAAATTTTCTATCAGGACATTATTTTTATCCATGGTTTTGGGGACTCCCAAATCTAAAATCTGGGCCCCCAAAAAAAGGGGCAGCGGGATTTTTTGGTTAAAATATTACAGTGGAACTTTAGATTTAGAAAACTGCCCACAAACTACAGAAGAATATAGTTTGAACTTTAAAGTTTTAAAGACAGAGGGAGATAGTCTAAAGTGAACTGGCGAAGTGAAAAAAATATTTTTTTCTTAGGAAAACATATGTTAAAATCATCGACGAATATTGGTGTATGTGAACAAACACCTTTTTGCCCAGAAGATTGTTTTCTTATACAGAGAACAAAAAACCCTTTCCCAATCATCTGACGAATATTTTTATTTTTGAAAAAACACCGATGCCCAGAGCCCTTGATGCCCAAGAAGATTGTTTTTTATACAGGGGGAAAAATAACCTTCCAATTCTCAAAAATATTGGTGTTTTTTGGGGAAAAAACACCTGATGACCAGAAAAAAGACGACCAGGGCCAAACGACCCAGTTCAAGGAAGGCTACTTGTAACCCGATTTCTAACAAGTATGCCAAGCTTGTACAAGTTGCTCGAACACCATGTAAATCCTTAGGTTTTTGGGGGGTTGGGCCATAAGGTAAAACAATTTCTGAACAAAATTTTGTTGAATTGTGAAATGAAAAAATTGTGGTAAAACTTATAAAGAAAAAAAACAATTTCTGAACTAAGATATATTATTTGAATTGTAAATGAACAATTTGGTGAACTTAAAAAGGAAAAAAGAACAATTTCTGAACTAAGATATATTGTTGAATTTTGAAATGAACTAATTGTGGTGAACTTAAAAAGGGGAAAGAAAAATTTTCCCTGAACAAAAATTTATATTGTTGAATTTGAAATGAACAAATTGCGGTGAAATTAAAAGGCAGTTTTTTTTTCAATTAGAATATAAAGTAATTTTAGGTTGATTGAGTTGATGCCTAGGATTGACTTATTAAGATATACAATTGGGTGCCCAAAAGGGGCGTTGAGTTAAAGTTACCTGTGAATCAATATTTTCTTTTCTTTTTAAAATTTTTTTTGTTTTGAAAAAAAAGTGTGTACTTATGTGTTCCTTGCATCTTTGGAAAGTATCATTTTTTAAAATTCCTCTACCTTTTTAACAAGGACCTTTCCACCCTAGCCTATTATCCCTCATACTGCAACTGTCAATCCCACTTTTGGGGACTGTTTCAAATTTTTTTTACTCATTTTCTAAATGGGGGGAAAAAACAATACTATATGAAGGGAAATTTTAAATTTAAAAAAAAAATTAGCATTTCTTGAAGCGGGTTTTGGAAAAAGATGACAAAAAAATGATAGCTATGTCCTCAAGTTTAAAAAGACTGTTAGGCCCAATAGGCGAAAGAAAAAGACATTGGGGAAAACCCAAATTTTTTCCCAAATTTTAAAAAAAAAGAAAATTTCTCAGTGCAAATGGGGTGAATCAACTTTGAAACAGTGATGGTACTCTAATTGATGGAAAAAAAAAAATAAACATAATTGATGAAGAGAGAAATCCAGAATGCTTCAAACACCCATCAACACCTGTAAACACAAAGCCCCTCTAAACATCTTAACCCCCCTAAACACCCTAAACGCCCCCAAAAAAACTTCTTCCCTTTAAACCCCAACACCCCCTAAACACCCCCCCAACACCTTTCCCCCCTCAAAACCCCTCAACACCCCTCTAAACAATAAATTTCACCATCTAAACACCCCTACACACTCTAAACACCCCCAACACCCTTTAAACACCATCTAAAACCTCTAAATTTTTTCCCCGCGTAGGAGGGTTGGGGTTTGGGTTTGGGAGGGTTTGGGGGTTTGGGTTTTGGGGGTTGGGGTTTTTGGGTTGGGGTTGGGGGGTTTTAGGGTTAGGGTTAATGGGGGTTTGGGTTTTGGGTTAAGGGGTTTGGGTTTTTGGGGGTTTGGGTAGGGGTTGGGTTTTAAGGGTTGGGGTTGGGGTTTAGGGTTAGGTTTTTTGGGTTGGGTTTTTAAGGGGTTTTTAGGGTTGGGTTTAGTAAGGGTTTAAACCCAAATAGGAGTTAGGGGTTAGGGTTGGGTTTTAAAGGGTTGGGGGTTGGTTTTGGGTCAGGTTTTGGGTTGGGTCAGGTGAGGGGTTTAGGGGGGAGGGTCGGGGTTGGGGGTTAAAGGGTTTTGGGGTTGGGATTTTAGGGTTAGGGTTAGTTTTAGGGTTGGGTTGGGGTTTGGGGTTGGGGGGGGTTAAGGGGGAGGTGGGGTTAAAAATGAGGGGTTGGGGTTGGGGTTAGGGTTAAATTAATGTTAGGGGGTTGGGAGTTAGGGCTAAAGTTAAAGTTAAGGGGTTTGGGTTGGGGTTTTGGGGTTGGGGGTTAGGGGTTTGGGTTAATGTTGGGAAATTGGGGTTTTGTTGAAAAGGATAGTTAAAAGGGTTATTCTTAAAATTAAAATTAAATTAAAATTAAAATTAAGGGAAAATTAAATTAAAGGGGGTTAAAATTTTGGGGTTTGGGGTTTTAAAATTGGGTTTGGGTTTTAGGTTTTTTTAAATTTAATAAGGGGTTGGAATTTTTTAGGAAAAAAAATTAGGGTTAAAAAAATTTTTAGGGGGGGGAAAAATTTTAAGGGGTTAAAATTTTTTTAAGGGGGGAGGGGTTTGGTTTAAAAGGTTAATTTAGGAACCCGGTTTTGGGGTTGGGTAAAAAAGGGCAAGGGGAGGGGTTCAAGGGGCGGGGGGTAAGGGTTTGGGCAGGGGAGGTTTAAAGGGTTAAATTTTTTTGGGGTTTGGGTTAGGGGTTAGGTTTTAGGGTTAGGGTTAAGGGGTTGGGGTTTTGGGGTTGGGGTTTGGGTTGGTTTAAGGGGGAAGGGGAAGGTTAGGGTTTAGGGTTAAGGGGGAGGGGTTGGGAAAAGGGGTAAAAGGGTTGGGGTTGGTTAAGGGGTTTGGAAAAAATTTAAAGTTAGGTTGGGGTTGGGGTTAAAGGGGTTTAAAAATTAAAAAAAATTGGGGGTTAAAAATTTAAAAAAAAAAATTAAGGGTTAAAAATTAAAATTTAAAAAAAATTAAAATTAATAAATTAAATTACCCTTGGGTTTTTTTTTTTTAAAATTGGGTTAAATTTAAATTAAATTTTTTAAAATTAAATTAAATTTAAATTAAATTTAAAATTAAATTTAAATTAAATTTCAAAATTTTAAAGGGGCAGTGAAATTCAAATTAAGTCAAGGGGGGGGTTAAATTAAAATTAGGTCAAGGGGGGGTTAAAAATTTGGTTTTTGGGTTGGGGTTAGGTTTTTGGGGGTTAGGGTTGGGGGTTAAATTCAGGGTTTGGGTTAGGGCTAGGGGTAGGGTTAGTAGGGTTGGGTTGGGGGTGGGGCGGGGGTTTTGGGTTGTGGTTTAGGTTTTGGGGTTTGGGGTTGGGGTTAGGGGGGCAAACAGGATATCTTAGGGTAGGGGCATAGGGAGCGCATAGGATAGGCAAAAGGAGTAGTAAATATGGTAGGGTAAAAAGGGGGGTGCATGGGGTAGGAAATAGGAAAAGGGGAAAAGGGTTTTAATTCATAAAGGGTAACGCAATGGTTAGCTTTTTTTGGGGGCTAAGGTTTTGTGCTTAAATGTATCGTTTGGGGAGGCCCTAGGATAGCGCATAGGATCCTTTTTAAATTGCCTTTTTGGGAGCGCATGGGTTTCGCAAAAAGGGGGGCCATAGGATAAAGCAAAGATAAGGGATTAGATGGGCATGGGGGAAACGCATAGGAAAGGCGCATTGGATAACCCCTGGGGGGGCCTTGGATAGGCCCCGAGTGGGGCCCTGGGGTTTCATAGGAAAAGGGTCAAAAATCTCCCGGCAATTTGGGTGGGGGGAAAAGGGAGCCATAGGATGTCGGGTGGATAAATATAAAAATAATAGGCATAAGGGAGCCATATGAAAATCATAAGGTATCCAAAAGGGAAACCATAGGATAACGCATAGGATGGCGCATTCAGTGAGGCAAAGGGCCCCCTTTTGGTAGCAGAAAGTGGCCCTTTAAATTTTCTTTTTAAAAAATTTTGGGAAAAGTGCTTAGGTAGGGATGGGTAGCGCATAAGGTCGCATATAATAAACGCATAAAAAAAAGCCATAGGATAACCCCCTGGTACCCAATTGGTAGCTCATAGGATAGTCCTGGGGAGTGCATATATTGGAAAGGGTGGGGCATGGATGGGGTATTCAGTTAAAGGGAGAGGGGAGGCCCCGGGTAGAGATAGGGTAATTCTTGGTATCGTTACGGGTTGCGCTTAGAATAACACATTGGATAGCCACATAATAAGCCGGGGGTAGCCCTAGGGTGGGGCAAAATATTAATGCCCAAAGGGCAAACGCAAACTTTTAAAAATTTTAATTGGGGGGGAAAAAATAGTGCATGAAGTGCATAAAGGGTGCCTGGATGGGGCATAGGATAGCCCTTGGGTAGCCCTTTTGGGGGAGCCGAAAAGGATAGCCATGTTGGTTTCATGGGGTTGCGCCGGGTATAAACAGGGGATATCTAAAGGGTAGCCTATAAAGGGGGCAAAAATTGCCATTTTTAGTGTACAGGGTGCTTGGGGGAAAATGGGAGCGCCGGGGTTGGGGCCCCAAGGTTACCATAGGGTGGAAAAGGATAGCGCATGGGTAGTCATATAGTAGGGAAAAAGGTAGTTCATGGGATAAGGGCGGAAAAGCACATAAGGGAGCCCCCCTTGGGTAGGAAAAAAGTGGCCCTAAGTTAATCAAAGCCTCAAATAATAAAGGGGCATTGGGTGGGGGAAAAAGGGGAGCCATAAGGGTGTCATCTTTGTTTGGGGAAAAAATATCGGAAAAAGCCCTAAGAAATATAATGCCCATCATTAAGGGGTATCCAAAATACAGTAAAGGGCATGGGGGGAAACGCATGGATAGGGGAAAAGGGGGCGCATTCGGTGGGGGTAACGGTTTTGGGGAGCGGATAAGGGTAGCGTTTCGGTTTTTCGTTTTGGGGAATCTTAGAATAATTCTTCGGGTAACCCTAGGGGGGAAAGCATGGATAACCCTGAAAAAGCGCATTGGAAAAGCGCCCCGGGGGGGAATGAAAGTTCCAAAAATACCCAAAAGGTTGCACAAAAGGGGGTATAAAAAAATGTAGGATGCTTTTTGGGTATCACATTGGAAAGGGGTTTGATAGTCACAGGATAGGGAAAAAGTTTGATGGGGTTACATTGGGTAGGGAAAAGGATATCTAAAAAAGGGGGGCTTGGGGTATCCCTGGTTTGCCATTTTTTAGTGCCCGACTAGCCATGGGGTAGCACACCTGGGAGCCTTTTTGGGGACCTTTTTAAAAGGGTAGTGCCTAGGGAGTGCATAGAGGGTGGGGAAAAAAGGATGGGGCCGAAAGTTAGTGCATGGACAGTCAAAGGTTTTCGTGTTTTTGGCAGGAAGGATTGTGCTTCGTGTTTTTTTGTTTTAGGGGAGCCTTAGGGTAGGGGAAACTTTAAAATCATAGGGGGAAAGCGCATAAAAACAAAGATGCTTTTTAGGGTACCATAAAATGGGGGAATAAAGTTTTTATAAAAGGGAGCCCAAAAAAGGCACAAAAAAATGCGCCTAAGGGGTGGTGCATTAAACATAGGGGGGCGTTTTGGGGCGGATAGGATAGGGGCCAGGTATCGTTTCGGATAGGTTAAAATGCCTTCATATTTTTTTAAGGTAGGGATAGGATGAAACATAATGCCCGCGTTGAGGGGGCCCTGTAATGGAAACGCATTGGAAAGGGTTAGGATGACGTTTTGGTGGGGCAAAGGGGGCCCCCTCTGGGGGCGGGTAGGGTAGCCTTTTGGGGATCTTTCAAAAGGGCCCCCAAATAGCGGTTCAAATAGGATAAGGTTATAGGGTCAACCGGATTTGTGCTTTGGGTGGGGCATAAGGGAGCGCATAAGGGTAAACCCTAGAATAGGGGATAAAGATAAAGGGCCCTTTGGGGAATTTAAATTAATCATGGGGGGGGCAAATAAGGGTTGGTTGGGGGAAAAAGGGGAGCGCATAGGATAACATTTGGATACGGGATAAAGGGAGCCCATATGACAGGGACGGGTACCTGCCCTGATATATCATGGGTTTTTCCTTTTTTTTAAACCATTATTATTCCTTTTTTTAATTTTTGGCCATTAGTGGGGCATTTTTCAGTTAAACCCGGGGTGGGTTTAACCAAGGGGGGGGATAAGGGGCCCGGATTGGGGTTATCGTTTCGGGCCCGGGCCGAATAAATGCTTCCCTGGAAACGCAAGGGTGCACATAGGATATCCCGGATAGCCCCTTATGGGGGTTTGGAGGCCCTAGGGGGCACATTGGAAAAAGCAGTATACCCTGGTGGCGCACAGGGGTGTATTTAACAAATGCTGGATTTCATTGGGGGGAACAGGATATCGGAGGTGGGGCATAGGGTGGGGTTTTTATAGTCCCAAGGGTTAAACGCATGGGTAGCACCCCTGGTAGCGCACAGGGTAGCGCATAGGATGGGGCATGGGGGAAATGTATATAGTAGCAAATAGGGGGATGCATAGGATGGCCATTCAGTGGGGGAAAGCGCTTTTGGGGAGCGGATGAGGTGGATATGATTATATTTTAAAGGAAGGGTAACAAACAGGGGTATCGTATAGGAGTGGGGCATAGTATAGCCAGGATTGCGCCCTTTATAGTTTCAGGGGGAGGCCCAAGGGAGCACACATGGGGGTTTCCAAAGTTGGCCATAAATTTTCTGCATAGGAAGGGGGCGCATAGGATGGCCCCCAAGGGTAGTGCATATGGTAGCCCAATAAAAAGGGAGTGCATGGGATTTGGGCATAGGATGGGGCAAAAAGGGTTTTTCATGAATGGCCTAAAAAGGTTGCTTTTTTATAGGGCTGGGGGTTTTGCTTATTATCGTTTTTAGGTAGTGCATAGGATGGCCCATGGAAAACCAAAAAGGGGAGGGGCCTGGGTATTATTGCGTTTTGGTGGAAAATGGGTATTTTAAACGCATTGGAAAAATTAAGGGTGGGGCATTGGATAGCCGAAAAGGGTGGATAGATTAATCATAGGACAGCCCCAAAAAAATAAAAAGGGATTGGATGGGAATAAAGGGTTTGGGATGGATTCGCAACCGACAGGATAATTTTAGGATGGCCCCAAGGGGAGCGCATAATTTTATCTGGGGTATCCTATGGGAGCGCATAAGGTGTCCCTAGGATAGCCAAAAGGATGGCGCATTCGGGGGGAAAATAAGGGAACCCTTTTGGGGAGCGGATAGGGGGGCCTTCGGTTATCGTTTTGGGAATTTAGAATAATTTTCGGGGAGCGCATGGGAGCGCATAGGATAACATAGAAATAAAACGTACCATGGGCGCGGATAGCTATGGGGGGGTTTGTCATGGGGTTTACATTGGGTGTGAACAGGGTGGGGCCAAAGATAGCGCATGGATGGTCTTTGGGGGGGGCATAAAAATTTTGGGGTTTTGGGTGGGTGGGGAGCCTTTTTTATCGTTTCGGGCCCAAAAATATGCTTCAGGGTACCTTTAAATAGGGATAGGATAACGCATAGGATATGCATTGGATGGGGCATAAAAGGGGGCCCGGGAAAAAAACGTTTGGGTGGTGCCGGGGTGCGTATGATAAAAACATAATTTTTGGGCCGGGATGCTTTAAAAAAAACGATAGCCAAAATGGGAAAAGCTCATGGATAAAACCCTTGGATAGCGTACATGGGGGCGCATAGGATAGCGCACGGGGGGGCGCATAATTTCATAGGACGGGGCAAAAAATAAAGGGGGTTTGGGTGGGGGAAAAAAGGGAGCGCATAGGATAGCATATTGGATACAGCATGGGGAGCCCTATGATATATCATGGTTCCATTTGTAGCCTGGGGAAAACATAGTATAGCCACGGATGGCCCCATTCAGTGGGGCATCGGGAACCCTTTTTTAGAGGGTAAGGGGGCCCCCGGGTATCATTTAAGGATAGCGCATAAAAATGGGCCTGAGGGTCTTGCATATGATGGGGCTTGGATAGACCTGGGGGCGCATAGATTAATCCCCGGTCTCAGTTAAAAGGGATTGGATGGGAAAAGGGGGTTTTAAAAAAAAAGGATAGCGCATTGGTTCCAGGAAGTGCGTTTGGGTAGCGGGAAGGGGAGCGCATAGATTAATCTAAGACAGCTCAAATAATAAGGCTTTGGGTAGGGGAAAAGGGGAAGCAAGGGGTGTCATAGCAAGGGGCATAGGATAAAAATTTTAGAAAAAGCGCATAAGGGGGGGCGCATTAAATGGGGCCCTAAGGGGAAACCATTATATATACTGGGATCATATGGTAGCGAAGGGGGGGCATGGAAGCGCATGGGGTGGCGCCTTCCCCTGGGGGCATAGGGTAGCCCCTTTGGGGAGGGGTAGGGTAGCGCTTTGGTTTTTCTTTTAGGTAATCCCGGGAAAAGCGCTTAGGGGGAAAGGGTAGCGCATGGGGTAACGCATAGAATGGGGCTTTGGGTGGCACAGGGTTGGGGCCTTGGGGGGGCCCCCCATAATATCACACAGGATAGCACAAAGGGTGGGGCAAACAAGCCCTGGGGTAGACTAGGATATCACATTTGGGTAGCGTAGAAATAACCACAGAATAAGCCCTATTTCTTTGTGCATGGGGTTAATTTGGGTAACGAAAAGGATATCCAAAAAGGGAAGGGATGGGGTATCCCCATAGGTTGGGGCATTTTTTAGTGCAGACAGGGATGGGTTGACATGGGTGGCCGGGGGGGGCGCATAGGATGGGGCATAAAAATTTGTGCAGAGGGTTAGTGCATAGGACGGGGCAAGGTTTTCGTGTTTGGCGGGGAAGGGTTGTGCTTCGTGTATCGTTTTGGGGGGCTTAAGGGGAGGAATCGGGTGATGCATAGGATAGCGCATAGGAAACCTAAAGGGGGCCTTTTTATAGTAGGATAGGATGAATTTCTTGGGGGGGGCATAGGGTGGCGTTTTGGGGAGCGGATAAAAATGGCGCTTTGGGTTCATTTCGGATAAGGGGCTTAGAATGGGGCCCCCCGGTTGGGGCATGGGGTTTGCCCCCATGGGGGAAATATTTTACCCTTAGATGGGGTATAGAATACAAATAGGATGGGTTTGGATAGCGCATAGGATGGCGTATTAGTGGGGCATGGGGGGCGCTCTGGGGTAAGCGGAAGGGGAGCCTTCAGTATGTTGGGGAACCAGAATAGCCCTTCAAAAAAGCCCCTTTTGGAAGGATAACGTATAGGAAAATTTCATTGGAATTTTGGGGCATAAAAAAGTGGCCCCTGGTATCATAAATAGCGATAGGGTGGCCAAAATTAATACATAGGGCAGCGCAAATAATAAGGGGGGGGGATGGGGCCAGGTAGGGATGGAAGCATATAGGATGGCATAGGGTTTGCGCAAAATGACAGCGCACAGGGGTAGCCATATGATATATCATAAATTTTCCAAACAACAGCGCATAAATTAAACCATGGATAAACGCAAAAGGGATGGAAAAAATTCAGTAGGGGATGGGGGAGCCCCTTTGGGGGATAGGGACCTTAAATTTCTTTTAATTTAAAGCTTAGAATAGTGCTTCGGGGAGCGCATAGGGGAGCCATATGATAAATCAAAATAAAGCTTTGGGTGGGGTGTACATATGATAAAAAAATAATATTTGGGAAAATTTCCAAAAAAGGTGGATAAACAATGCATGGAAAGGCCCCTGGGGTATCACATTGGGTGGGGACATATTGCCCCCCGGGGTAGCATCATTAGTGTAAGGTTGCCTTGGGGGTTTAACAGGAATTTGCATAGGGTGGGGCCTAGGATATCGCGGGTTGGGGCATTTTTGGGGCCGAACCCAACGCATAGGGGGACCTTTTTGGGGGGACCAAAGGGAGCCATAGGATAATGCATAAGGGGGGTGAAGGTTAGTTCATAGGGCGGACAAAAAAGGGTTTTTGTGTTTTTGCGGGGAAGGGGTTGTGGGCCGGGATCGTTTTGGGGAAACGCTTGGGGGGGGGAATCGGGGAGTTTTATGGATAGCGCATAGGATAGCCAAAAGGGTACAATATTTTTAATAAAGGGTGGGGCATTGGGGGGGAGCATGGGGGGCGTTTTGGGGGGCCGGGTGGATGCCGGGGATCATTCGGATAGCCCCCTTTGAATAGCCCTTTTAGGTAGCCCCGCGGTTAGCGCATAGGATAACGCATATGATAAACGTTTGATGAACATAGGAAATTGGGGGTAGCCATTGGATAATATGGATGGCTATTCAGTGGGGAATAAGGGGAGCGCTCTGGGTAACAGGGGTGGGTAAACCTTTGGGATCATTTGGGGAAACCCTTTGAATAAGCGCTTAGGGGGCCATAAAGGGGCCATGGGGTAACGTCGGATAGTGCATTGGATGGGGGCATAAAATAAACCATAAGGGTAAACCATAAAAACCATAGGGGTAGGCCAAAAGAGTGTAAAAAATTTAAAAAACATAGGACAACACAAAAATAAAGGGGGTTTGGAAAGGGAAAAAAGGGGCCTAGGGAAGCCTTTTCAACCAAAACAAGGGAATGCCATATAAAAATCATAAATGCATATAGTTCCCCAAAAAAAGACTTTTTAAAAATATTTTGGGTAACATTCAGTGGGGGATAAATTTGGTAGAATAAAATGGGCCCTTTTTAGTTTCTTTCCCGGGGGCCTTTAAAAAAAGTGTTTGAGAGCCATAAAAAAGTAACCCTAGAATGATTTTAAAGGGGGCATAAGGCAGCCATAGAAAACCTTGGAAAAGCCCAAGGGTAAAACCCCTTATAAACCATAATAGCGCACAGGAAAATCCGAATGGCCTTAATTAATTTTAAATAAATCATAAGGGTAGCACATTTGGGTAAACGTGCATGGGAGCCCCGGATAGCGATGGGGTTTAAATTTTGGATTGCCCTTGGGTGGGAGGGCGGGGTATTTGAATAAGGGTTGGCATAGGATATTTATGGGATGGCATTTTTTTAATTTCAAGTTGGGGCATAAGGGGGGCCCTTCCCCAAAAACGGGCCAAGGGGGATTTCATAGGATAGTGTAGGGTAGTGCCCTATGGTGGGGAAAGGGTAGTGTGGATGAACCCTAGGATTGGGGCATTCAGTGGGGGTGGGGGGGCTTTGGGGGGCCCCATGGGGTGGGCCCTTTGGGGATCTTTGGGGGGGCGCCCAGAATAGGGGCCTTTGGGTAGCCCGGGGGGGCGCATATGATACCAAAATAATAGCCTGGGGGTACCAAAGGGGAACCCTGGGTTTGCATAGGATGGGGGAAAAAAAGGCATTAATGGGGATAAGGGGAGGGGCATAGGATAGCCTTTTGATAGTCATAGGATGGCGCATAGAAAAATCACATTTAATGGGCCGGGTAATTATATGATAGACACATAAAAGGAAAGGGGTAGGGGCCACAGGGTGGGGCATTGGGGGGTTTTTCCCGTAGGGTAGCATAGGATGGCCCCAAAGGGGAAATGCAAAGGTAGGGAAAAAGGGTGGGGGCATAGGATGGGGCATAGGATGGGCCGAGGTTTAGTGCATGGGGTAGTGCAAGGTTTTCGTGTTTTTTTAGCGGGGAAAGGGTTTTTTGGGTTGTTTTCGTTTGGTGGCGCCGGGGGGAATCGGGGGGTGCATAGGGTGGGGCCCTGGGGTAACGCATATGATGGCGCATTAGATGGGGGCATAAGTGGGGAATAGGATAGCGCATTTGGATAGGGGCTGGGATGGCCCGGGGTATTCGGGGGGGGCATGGGGGGAGCGCTCTGGGTGGGGGTGAGGCCTTTTGGGGTTTGTTTGGGGAACCTTTGAATAACCTTTAGGAGGAAAAGGGTAGCCCCATAGGATAACTATAGGATAGTGCTTGGATGGGCATGGAAAACGCATAGGATGGGGCATGGGGAAAAAGCCATAGGATAGCCCTTTTGGGGAATAGATTTCATGGACCCAAAAAAATAGGGCATTGGATGGGGGTAAAAGGAAGGGGGCCATAGGGTGCCATATAGGATAGGGGCATAGGGGGGATATGATATATCTGGGGATCCCTATGGTAACGCATGGGGGTAGGATAGGGTAGGATGGGGTGGCCCCTTCGGTGGGGCATAAGGTAGCCCCGGGGGAGCGGAAAAAGGGAGCCTTGGGTTTTCGTTTCCAAAGGGAGCGCCAAAAAGTCTTCAGGTAGCCCCCGGGGGGCCATGGATAAATTATATGGGGGGATAAGGGGAGGCCCATAGAATAAACGCTTTGGGTAGCGCCGGGGGTAGGGGCATATGATAAAAACACCTAATAGCCACAGGATATCTAAGGGAGCGCATAACTTTCATTGTAATCATAGGATGCACATTGGATTGGGGGCCCTGGTAGCCCACAGGATATCATAAAGGTTAGTGCATGGGGGTTACTTGGGTAGGGCCCGGAATCGAATAGGGTAAAAACCTGGGGATATCCATGGGGTAGGCCCTTTTTTGGGGCAGGCTGTCCCTGGGTACACCTGGTAGCGCACAGGGTGCCAAAAGGGGTGGGTGAATTTGGGAATTCCCTATGGTGGGGGAATAGGGTAGTGTAAAGGATAGGCCCTGGGGTGGGGCGATTCCCCTGGGGTAGGGTAGGGGCTTTGGGTAGGGATGGGGGGGCCTTCGGGGTATCATTTCGGGGAGCGATTAGAATAGTGCTTCGGGGAAATAAGGGGAGGCCCTGGGGTAGCCCATGGGGTTGGGATAAAGGGTAGTGCATTGGATGGGAAAAAGCGTGTAATAGAATACGCTTGGATAAATGGGGTAGCCCCTTGGATAGTGCACAGGGTGGCGCATGGTTTGCCGCAGCGCAAAGAATGGGGCCCTTAGATGGGGGGGTAGGTTGGTCATGGGATTTTCGCATCAGTAGCAAACAGGATATCGAACCGGGAGTGCCAAAAGGGTGCCCCATGGGGTAGCACATTTTTTGGGGCCAGGGTAGCGCATAGGAAAACATGGTGGGAGAGGTGGCCATAGGTTGGGGCATAGGAGTAGTGCATATGGGAGCAATAAAAGGGAGTGCATAGGATAGGCGCATTCAGTGGGATAAAATAAAACCTTTTGGGAGGGGTGGGTAACGGGTATCTTACGGGGAGCGCTTAGAATAGGGACAATTTGGGTGGCCGGGGAAGCGCATATGATAGCACATTTAAAAAGGATAAGCCAAAAGGGGGGTATTGGGTTAATGCATAGGACAAAACGCATACAATAGGGGCATTGAATTAGGCATAGTGTGGCCGGGATAGCGCATATGATAGTGGGATGGCGCATGGGAAAAGGGATTGGACAAACGCACAAGGTACCGCATATTAGCACCTTCGAACAGGATGCCATGGGGTTTGTGCATAACATTGGATAGGGTAACAAACAGGAATCCATAAAGGGGGGGGGATGGGATGGGCCCAAAGATTCCATTTATAATTCTGGGGAGCCTTTAAGGTTACCAGGGAGTACCCAAAGGGGAGCCATAGGGGGTCTCATGGGTAGGGATGGATTGGGGATGGGGTAAACCATAAATTTTCCAAGGATAACCCTGGGTAACGCTTTGGGTAGCGGGTAGGGGTTTTGCTTGGGGATCGTTTTGGGTGGCCCCATGGGGTGGCCCCCATAGGGTGGGGCATGGGGAAAAGGGATAAGGTGGGGCATAGGATAGTGCCCTTTGGATGGTGCATTGGGAGGGCATAAAGGGGGGCGCTCTGGGTGTGGATGGGTGGGGCCCCAGGGTATCATTTTAGATCCTTAGAATAAACCTTAGGGAGCCCAGGATAACAATAAGGGAAAATGCTTTGGGTGGGACATAGAGTAGCCAATTTGGATAGCCCCCTAGAATAGCCCCATAGGATAGGGACGGGGTAAAAAAAAAAAAAAAAAGGGGGAAAACCCTTTTTGCCTCGTGGGATATAGGTCAATACAGTGTTAGGCCTGTATTTTTCAATGACCCTCGGCACACGATGGGTGATGTGGTCACGCCAGCCGCCTTTACTTTCCCAGAGCATGTCTGGTACCCAGTTGAGCTGGAGTCGACCTGAAGCAAATCGCGGTCAGGAAAAATTCCACGCGCATTGCAGGAGCTGAACCCAGACCACCAGCCTTGCGAAGCGAGTTCACTGCTAACTACGCTACAGCAGCTCTCCACCCGCACAGGGTAGCGCATAGATTAATGTAGGACAACGCAAATAATAGGGCATTGGATGGGGAATAGGAGTAGCGCATAGGATAGCATATAGGATAGCGCCATAGGGTATTGCATATGACAGCGCAGGGTAGCGCATATGATATATCATAAGGTATCGCATGGTAGCTCATAGGATAGTGCATAGGGTAGTGCATATGGTAGGCGCATTCAGTGGGGCATAGAGATGTGCTGGGTGCGGACCGGTGGAGGCTTCGGGTGTATCGTTTCGGGTGGCGCATGAATAGCGCGTTGGATAGCGCACAGAATTAGCGCATATGATGCCATAATAGCGCACAGGATCGCCCAAAGGTAGCGCAACAATGCATAGGATAGCGCATCGGATAGCACATTGGATAGCGTACATGGTAGCGCACAGGATATCGTATAGATTAGTGCATAGGATTTTGTTGGGTAGCAACAGGATATCGTATAGGGTGAAACATAGGATATCGCATAGGATAGCGCGATTTTAAAGTGCACAGGCATGCCCTTAGGGTGCACACATGAGCGCACAGTGTAAGCGCATAGGATAGTGCATGGATGGCGTATTCAGTGGGCATAGGAGTAGCGCATAGAATGTGCCATTGGATAACGCATATGATAGCACATTGGATAGCTGGGGTAGCGCATAGATTAATACATAGGACAGCGCAAGGCCGGCTGCGTGGATACCAGACGTAGGGTGGCGCCGGTTTGTGAATAGGATAGCGCATAGGGTAGCAAACAGGATATCGCATACGGTAGTGCGCCGGATAAGCACGCAGATAGCATTTTATAATTACTGAGGAGTAGCGCATAGAAAATTGCCTTACATGGTAGCGCACACAGAGATGTACCATAGGATTGGTGCCTGGTTTGGTTATATGGTAGCGAATAGGGTAGTGCATAGGATAAGCGCATTTGATGGTGCATAGGGTAGCGCACACTGGGTACCGGATAGGGTAGCGCTTCGTTTATCGTTTGGTGGCAACGAATAGCGCATTGGATAGCCTGAGGTGGCGCATATGATATACACCTGTAATAACGCACAGGATAGCACAAAAAGAGTAACGCATGAATTAATGCATAGGACAGCGCATACAGTAAGCCGCATGAATGGGGCATAGTGTAGCGCATAGGATGGCGCCGCATATGATGGTGCACAGGAGTGGCAGCTCATAGAATAACACATTGGATAGCGCACAGGGTAGCGCATATGATAGCACACATAATAGCAAACAGGATATCGCATAGGGTATCGCATAGGATAGCGAATAGGGTAGCACATAGGATAGCGCATAGGATAGCGCAATGGATGAAGGCTTGGTGGAGCATAGGATAGCATACATAGTAGTACTGATATGAATACATAGGATAAGCGCATAGGAGTAGTACAGAGGATAGCGCATAGGGTAGCGAATTAGGTGGCAGGTAGGGTTCTGCTTCAAGTATCGTTTGAGTAGCGCATAAGATAGGCGCGTAGGTTAGCGCATAGGATAGCGCATAGTGGCAGAGCATAGCATAGTGCAAAGGTGGGCATTCGGTAGTGAGTAGGGTAGCGTTTCGGAGTATCGTTTCAGGTAGCAGTTAGAACGCGCATAGGTAGCGCATAGGATACTTTATATGGTAGCGCATATGGTAAGCGCATATAGTAGCGCATAGGATAGAGCATGAAATAGCGCAATGGATGCGGCATTGGGTGAGCATAGGATAACACACATAAGTACAGCACACAGGATAACACTGGGATGAACCACAGTGTAGTACGCATAGGATTGGCGCATAGAATTGCTTCACTGTATGGTAGCGCATATATGGTAGCGAATAGGTAGCGACATAGTAGCGCACAGGATAACGCACAGGGTAGTGCATTGGTTAGCGCATAGGATGGCGCATAGGATAGCGCATAGTGTCCTGAAGGATAAAAAGCGCATAGGGTAACGCGTTGGGTATGGGTAGGGTTGTGCTTCAGGTATAGTTTTAGGTGGCGCATAGGATAGTACATAGGGTGGCTGAATAGGAAGCGCATAGGGTAATTATATAGGATGAGCGCATGAGTCATAGGGCATAGCGTAGTGCAAAGGGTAGTGCATTGAGGTAGCTGGTAGGGTAGCGTTTCGTGTATCGTTTCGGTTAGCGCTTTTATACAAGAGAAAGTACAACGCTACTTAGCACAGCAAAGAACAGTAGGCCTCAAAACAAACACAGGAAAAGCAAAATTATGACACACAGTGAAATCAACAACCAGTAATGTTGAAAATGAAACACTGGAAAGGGTTGAGCAGTTTACATATCTTGTGTCACTGACACTAAATGGTGGCACAGAGAATATAAAATCACGTCTAAGTAAAGACAGAACCGCTTTTTGCAGAATGAAACCAGTATGGAAGTCAAAATCTACAATAGGACCACAAAGCTCAAACTCTATAAAAGCATTGTTTTGCCAGTTTTGCTCTACGGATCGGAGTGTTGGAGGATGACCAAAGGAGATACTAGCAGGCTGTCAGTTTTTCCACCACTCTTGTCTTCGCAGAATCTTAAGGAATCTTACAGCCAGTAAATATCAATAACCAACTACTCAAGACACAAGACAAGCAATGAATGACATACTCAAAAAGAAGAAGATGGAAATGGTTCGGACATGTTATGAGAATGAGACAAGAAATGCCTGCAAAGATATCCTCCTTGGACACAAGGAAAGAGAAAGAAAGGCAGACAACTGACAACATGGAGGCGCATGAAGGAAGAGAACTGGACACCACGCATCTCTGACGTGGGGTTCTGCGCTGAAGGTTGCACAGGACAGGAGAGCACGAGTCGCTTTCCTGAAGCCCCACATGCTTGTCACTAGGCATGACGGGATTAAGTAAGTAAATAGGTTTCAGGTGGCGCTTAGAATAGCGCACAGAGTATGCACCATGACAGCGCATAGAATAGCGCAATGGATGAGGCAGTGGGTAGAACATGGGATAGCACACACTGGTAAGCGCACAGGATAGCGCACAGGATAGCGCTGATGTAGCGCATGGGATAGCGCATAGGGTGGCGCATATGGTGGCGCATATGGTAGCGAATAGGGTGGCGCATAGGACAGCGCATAGAATAGCGCAATGGATGAGACATTGGGTAGAGCATAGGATAGCACACATATTGGCGCACAGGATAGCGCACAAGGAGTAATGCATTGGTTACTTCATAGGATAGCGCATAGGATAACAAGCGCATAGGGTAACACAGATGATAGCGCATAGGGTAGCGCGTTAGTGTGGTAGGGTTATTGCTTCGGGTATCGTTTGGGTAGCGCATAGGATAGCGCATAGGGTAGCGCATGGGATAGCGTAGCAAGATTGTGCATATGATAGCGCATAGTGTAGGAATAGCGTAGTGCAAAGGGTAGCGAATTCGGTAGCGGTGAGGTAGGTTTCAGTATCGTTTCGGGTAGCACTTAGAATAGCGCATATAGTAGCGTGTAGGATAGCGCATATGGTAGCGAATAAGATTGGCGCATAGCATAGCGAAAAGGATAGCGCAATGGATGAGGCATTGGTTAGTGCATATGATAGCGCATAGGATAGCGCATGAGGTAACTGAGGATAGAGCATAGGGTAGCGCGTTGGGTAGCGGGTATGGTTCACTTCCGGGTATCGTTTTGGGTAGCGCATAGGATGGTGCATAGGTTAGCGCGTATTAATCGCATATTGTATCAGATAGGGTAGCGCATAGGATGAAGCGCATAGAATAGCGCAATGGATGAAGACATTAAGGTAGAGCAAAAGGATAGCACACATAGTAGCGCACAAGGGTAGCGCACAAGGGTAGCATAGGGTAGCACAGAGAATAGCACATGAGGTAGCGCGTTGGGTGAATGGGTATGGTTCTGTCGGGTATCGTTTGGGTAGCGCATAGGATAGCGCATGGTGTACATGTGGTAGTATATGGTAGCGTATAGTGTAGCCATGGGATGGCGCAATGGATAGGCATTGGGTAGAGCAGCAGGATAGCAAACATAATGGCGCCACAGGATAAACGCAGAGGGTAGTACATTGGTTAGTGCATAGGATAGCGCAAAGGATAGCACATGGATGAGTGCATAGGGTAGTGCATAGGATAGCGCATAGGGTAGCGCATATGATAGCGCATGGTGTGGGAGCATAGCGTAGTGCAAAGGGTAGCGGAATTCGGTAGCGGGTAATCAGAGTTTCAGTATCGTTTCCGATGGTTCTTAGAATAAGCGCATAGTAGCGCATAGGATAAGCGCATATGGTAGCGCATATGGTAGCGCATATGGTAGCGAATAGTGTAGCCCATAGGATAGCGCAATGGATGAGGCATTGGTGAAGCATGGGATAGCAAACATAGTAGCGCACAGGATGGTGCACAGGGTATCGCATTGGGTAGAGTATTGGATACTGCATAGGATAGCGCATAGGAATTATCCTGAAAGAGATGAGCGCATAGGGTAGCGCATTGGGTAGCGGGTAGAGTTTGTGCTTCGGATATCTTTAGGGTAGTGCTTAGAATAGCGCATGAACTAGCGCATGGGGATAGTACATAGGAGTGGCTGTACCAGCGCTGTACATATGGTAGCGAAATAGGGTAGCGCATAGGACAGCGCATATAATGGCGCAATGGATGAGGCGTGGGTAGAGCATAGGATAGCACACATAGTAGCACACAGGATAGTGCACAGGATAGCGCACAGTGTAGCGCATAGGATGGCGCATAAGTGTAGCCCATAGGATAAGCGCAATGGATAAGAAGCTGGAGTAGAGCATAGGATAAGCTATAGGATAGCACATAGAGGATAAGCGCCGCAAGGTATAACAGAGAGATAGCCCGCGATGGGTAGCGCATTGGGTAGCGCGATGGGTAGCGGGTAGGTTGTGCTTCGGGTATCGTTTGGGTCGCGCATAGGATAGCGCATGGGAGTAGCCTATAGGATATCGCTAGGGTAGCGCATATGATAGCGCATAATGTAGGAGTGGTGTAGTGCAAAGGATGGCGAATTCGGTAGCTGGTAGGAGTGGGGATTTCGAGTATCGTTTCGGGTAGCGCTTAGAATAGCGCATAGAGTAACGCATAGGATAACGCATATGGTAGCGCATATAGTGGCGCATATGGTAGCAAATATGGTAGCGTATAGGAATGGCCGCATAGGATAGCGCAATGGATGAGGCATTTAGCAGAACATAGGATAGCACACATAGTAGCGCACAGGATGGCGCACAGTGTGGCGCTTAGTATGGCTTACATAGAAGTGGCGCATAGGATAGCGCATCGGGTAGCGCGATGGGTAGCGGGTAAGGGTTGTGTCGGGTATCGTTTTGGTGTAGCGCATAGGATAGGCGCATAGGATAAGCGCATGGAAGTTCGTGTATGGGATGACGCTAAAGATGGCGCATGAAATTGGCACATAGGATAAGGGCATGTGATAACATGGATAGCCCATACAATAGCGCATAGAGATAGCGCATGGTGTGAACAACATAGCACGCAAAGCTAATGCTTCATATGGCGCATTGGATGAGCTCATATGATATAGATGAAGTAACATAGGAGTAGCACATCCGGGTAGCGCATAGGATAGCACATGGGGTAGCGCATGGGATAGCGCATGGTGTAGAACATAGCGTTGTGCAAAGGTTGCGCATTCAGTGGCGGGTAAGGTAGCCCGTTTCGGGTATCGTTTCGGGTAGCGCAGAATAGCGCATAGAGTAACTTATAGGATAGCATATGGTAGCGCATATGGTAGCGAATAGAATTAGCGCATAGCATAGCGAATAGGATAAAGCGCAATGGATGGGCATTAGGTAGAGCATAGGATAGCACACATAAGTAATTACTTACAGGATAAGCGCACAGGATAGTGCATTGGATAGTGCATAGGATAGTGCATAGGATAGCGCATAGGGTAGCACAAGAGGATAAGCGCATAGGGTGGCGCGTTAGGTAGCCAGTAGGGTGTGCTTCGGTATCGTTTGGGTGCCGCATGGGATAGCGCATAGGTTAGTGACGCATAGGATAGTGCATAGGGTAGCGCATAGGATAACGCATAGTGTAAGCATGGCCGTGAGTGCAAAGCGTAGCGAATTCGATGAATTGGTAGGATAGCGTTTCGGGTATCGTTTTCAGGTATGCTTAGAATAGCGCATAGAGTAAGCGCGTAGGATAGCGCATAGGGTGGCGCATATGATAGCGCATTAGATGGGAGCATTGGATAACATAGGATAGCACATTGGATAGCGCACAGGGTAGCGCATAGATTAATGCATAGGACAGCTCAAATAATAAGGCATTGGATGGGGAATAGGGTAGCGCATAGGATGTCGCATAGCATAGCGCATGGGATAGTATAGGATAGCGCATAGGGTAAAGCGCATATGATATATCATAAGGTATCGCATATGGTAAGCGCATGGAATAACGCATGGGGATAGCGTGCATGATAGCGCACAGGATAGCGTATGGGTTAGTGCATAGGATTGCACATTGGGTAGCGAACAGGATATCACATAGGGTAGCGCAGAGGTATCGCATAGGATAGAAGCACATTTTATAGTGCACAGGCTAGCGCATAGGGTAGCACACATGGTAGCGCCACAGAGGGTAGCGCATAGGATAGTGCATGAGGGTAGTGCATATGGTAGAGAATAGGGTGAGTGCATAGAATAGCACATAGGATGGCGCATTCAGTGGGGCATAGGGTAGCGCTTTGGGTAGCGGATAGGTGGCGCTTCGCGTATCGTTTCCAGGGTAACACTTAAGAATAATTAGCTTCGGGTAGCGCATATGGTAGCGCATGGGATAACGAATAGGATAGCACATTAGATGGCCTACAGCGTAGCGCACAGGATAGCGCATAGGTTAGTGCATATGATTGCGCATGGGGCTGGCCTGTAGAATTGCTTCCACATGGTACCGCACATGGTAGCTCATAGGATAGTGCATAAGGTGAGTGCATATAGTGTAGATAGGGTAGTGCATAGGATAGCGCATTCAGTGGGGCAGAGGGTAACGCATATGATAGCACACATAATAGCGCACATGATAGCACATAGGGTAGCGCGTATTAATGCATGGTTTGTCGCATACGATATCGCATTTAATGGGGCATAGGGTAGCGCATAGGATAGCGCATGGGGATAGCTATAGGATAGCGTATGGATAGCGCATAGGATAACGCATAGGATAGCACATTGGATAGCACACGCCGATGGCGCCTTAGGTTAGTGCATAGGATTGCGCATCAGGTAGCAAACAGGATATCGCACATAGAGGTAGCGCATGGGATAGCACACATGGTACCGCACATGGTGGCTCATGGACAGATACCATAGGGTAGTGCATATAGTAGCGAATAGGGTAGTGCATAGGATAGGCGCATTCGATGGGGCAGAGGGTAGCGCTTTGGTGGATGGGGTTATTAGCCAGGTATCGTTACGGATTGCGCTTAGAATAGCACATTGGATACTTACACATAATAGCGCACAGGATAGCACATAGGGTAGCGCATATATTAATGCATAGGACATCGCATACGATAGCGCATTTAATGGGGCATAAGAAGTGGATGCATGGGATAGTGCATAGGATAGCGCATAGGATAGCGCATGGGATACTTTGATGGATAGACGCACAAGGGTAGCGCATATGATAGCACACATAATAGCAAACAGGATAGCGCATAAGTTAGTGCATAAGATTGCATAGAAGGGTAGAAAACAAGGATATCGTATAGAGTAGCGCATAGGATAAGCGCAAAGTGCACATTTATAGTGCACAGGGTAGCGCTTAAGAATTGCTTACATGGTAAGCGCACAGGTTAGCGCATAGGTTACTACGTAGGGTGTGTAGGATAGTAGCATAGGAGTGAATGCATATGGTAACGAATAAGGTAGTGCATGGGATAGGGCATAGGATAGCGCAGAGGTTTGTGCATAGGATAGCGCAATGGTTGCTGTTTTGTAGCGGCTGGGGTTATTATTCGTGTATCGATTGGGTAGTGCATAGGATAGCGCATAGGATGGCATAGGGTAGCACATATGGTAGCGCATAGGGTAGCGCATAGGGTGGCGCATGGGATAACGCATATGATAGCGCATTGCCGGGGTGGGAGCATAGAATTGTGGCGTTTTAGTGTGGATAGGATGGCCCCTTCGGGTATCGTTTCGAATAGCGCTTAGAATAGCGCTTCGGGTAGCGCATAGGATAACGCATATGATAGCGCATTAGATTGGGCGCCAGGTAACGCATAGGATAGCGCATTGGATAACGCATAGGATAGCGCATAGGATAGCGCATTGGATAGCGCACAGGGTAAGCCGCATGGGTCAATGCATAGGACAGCTCAAATAATAAGGCATTGGATGGGAAATAGGGTAGCGCATGGGGATGTCGCATAGCATAGCGCATAGGATGAGTATATAGGATAGCGCAAAAAGTGGCCCGCATATGGTGGCCCACAGCAAAGGGTAGCGCATAGGATGGCCTGTAGGATGCGCATTCGGTGGGGCATAAGGTAGCCTTTGGGTAGCGGATAGGGTAGCCCCCTTCGGTTATCGTTTTAGGTAATGCTTAAGAATAGTGCTTCAGGAGCGCATGGTGTGCCATAGGATAACGAATAGAATAGCGCATTGGATAGCGCACAGGGTAGCGCATATATGATGCCACCACCTGTCGCACACATGTGCTAAAAAGGTGTGTAGCTTAATGCATAGGATAGCGCATAGGATATCACGATGGATAGCGTACATGATAGCGCACAGGATAGCGTATAGGTTAGTGCATAGGATTGCACATTGGGTAGCGAACAGGATATCGCATAGGGTAGCCATAGGATATCATGGGGATTAGCGCATTTTATGGTGCTCAGATTAGCGCATGAATTAGCACATGGTAGCGCAGGGTAGCGCATAGGATAGTGCATAGGAATTGGTATATAGTAGCAAAGATAGGGTAGTGCATGGGATAGCACCATAGGATGGCCTGAAGGTTAGTATAGGACAGTGCAAAGGTTTTCGTGTTTGTTGCAGGAAGGATTATTACTTCGTGTATCGTTTTAGGTGGCCTTAGGGTAGCGAATCGGTAGTGGATAGAGGATAGCGCATAGGATGCTTTATAGGGTACTTGCATGTGGTAGCGCATAGGGTAGTATAGGATAACGCATGATAGCGCATTAGATGGGGCATAGGAGTAGCGCATAGGGTAGCGCATAGGATAACAACAAGTAGCGCATTAGATGGGAATAGGAGTGGCGCATAGGATGTCACCCATATGCTTATGGCCTGTAGGATAATATATAGGATAGCGCATAGTGTAGCGCACTTATGATATATCATAAGGTATCGCATATGGTAACGCATACAGTGGCGTATGAGATGGTATAGGATGACGCATTCGGTGGGGCATAGGGGTAGCCCTTTGGTAGCGGATGGAGTAGCTCTTCGGTTATCGTTTTAGGTAATGCTTAGAATAGTGCTTCGGGTAGCGCATAGGGTAGCGCATAGGATAACGCATAGAATAGTACGTGGATAGCGCACATGTGGTAGCTATGATAGCACATAATAGCACACAGGATAGCACAAAGGGTAATTTAACATAGCTTAATGCATAGGATATTTTATAGGATATCACGATGGATAAGCGTACATGATAGCGCACAGAATAGCGTATAGAGTTAGTGCATAGGATTGCATTGGGTAGCGAACAGGATATCGCATAGGAGTAGCGCATAGGATATCGCATGGGTTAGCGCATTTTATAGTGCACAGACTAGCGCATGGGTGCTTGTGTTGTGCCACAGGGTAGCCTGGGATAGTGCCTAGGGTAGTGCATAGGATAGCGAAATAGGATAGCGCAGAGGTTAGTGCATAGGACAGTGCCAAAGGTTTTCGTGTTTTGTAGCAGGAAGGATTGTGCTTCGTGCCTCATTTAGGTAGCGCTTAGGGTAGCGAATCTGGTAGTGCATAGGGTAGCGCATAGGGTAGCGCAAAAGATAGCGCATAGGATGGTGCATTAGGTGGAACATCGGTGGAGTTTTGGGTAGCGGATAGGATAGCGCTGGATATCGTTCGGATAGCGCTTAGAATAGCGCTTCGGGTAGCGCATAGGGTGGCGCATAGGATCAAACATATGATAGCGCATTAGATGGGGCATAGAAGTAGCGAATAGGATAGCGCATTGGACACTTTTATGGATGTTTATTCAGTGGGGTATAGGATGGGTTTTGGGTATCGGATAGGGTAGCGCTTTGGGTATCGTTTCGAACAACGCTTGGAATAGCCCTTCAGGTAACATAGGGTAGCTCATGGGATAACGTATTGGATAGTGCATTGGATGGGACATAAGTGGTACATAGGATAAGCGTATAGAATAGCGCATGGATGGCACACAGGTAACATAGATTAATGCATGGGGCAGCACAAATAATAGGGCATTGGATGGGAATAGGGTAGCGCATAGGATAAAGCATATAGGATAGCGCATAGGAGTACTTTATGACGTGCTGGGGTAGCTATATGATATATCATAGGTATCGCATATGGTAACGCATGAGGGTAGCGCATAGGATAGCGCATGGGGATGGCACATTCGGTGGGGCATAAGGTGGCCAACTGGGTAGCGGATAAAGTATACTTCGGTTATCGTTCGGGTAAGCGCTTAAAATAGTGCTTCAGGTGGCGCATGGGTGGCGCATAGGAAAACGCATAAGTTGTGCATTGGATGGGGCATGGCGGCAAGCGCGCATAAGATAAACATTGGATAGCGCACAGGGTAAGCGCATATGATATATAATAGCGCACAGGATACTTTAAAAGATGGCCCGCATAGCTTAATGCATAGGATAACTCATGGATAGCATTGGATAGCGTACATGGTGGCTGCCTTACAGGATGGCGTGTAGTGCATGGGATTGCACATTGGGTAGCAGACTCAGGATATCACGCATAGGGTAAGCACATAGGATATCACATAGGATGACATGTTTATAGTGCACAGGCTAGCGCATAGGGTACTTTACATGGTAGCGCCTGAAGTGCTTTGAGATGGTCATGGGTGGTGCTATGGTAGCGAATAGGGTAGTGGGATGAAGCGCATAGGATGGCGCATTCAGGGGGCATAGGGTAGCGCTTTGGGTAGCGGATAGGAGTGGCCTTCGCTGTATCGTTCAGGTATTGGCGCTTAAGAATAGTGCTTCAGGTAGCGCATAGGGTAGCGCATGGGATAGCGCACAACGTAGCGCACAGGATAGCGCATAGGTTAGTGCTATGATTGCATAGGGTAGCGCCTGGGTATACACATGGTACCGCACATGGTAGATCATAGGATAGTGCATAGGGTAGTGCATATAGTAGCAAATAGGGTAGTGCATAGGATAGCGCATTCAGTGGGGCAGAGGGTAGGCCTTTGGGTAGCGGATAGGGTAGTACTTCGGGTATGCGTTACGGGTTGCGCTTAGAATAGCATTGGATAGCACACAGGGTAACGCATATGATAGCACACATAATAGCGAACATGATGGCACATAAGTTAGTGCATGGGATTACTGGGTAACAAACTGGGATATCGTATAGGGTAGCCCATAGGATAGCGCAAAGGGTGCGCATTTATAGCCCTAGGAGTAGTAACAAGATGCCTTTATAGTATGCACCTGAGTTAGCGCATGATTACCACCTCTGGGTAAGCGATAGAGTACTGCATAGGAGTAGCGTATATGGTAGCGAAATAGGGTAGTGCATAGGATAAAGGCATAGGATAGGCGCAGACGTTTGTGCATAGATAGCCTGAGTTAGCGTGTTTTGTAGCAGCTAGGGATTTATTACTTCGTGTATCGTTTTGGGTAGTGCATAGGATAAGCGCATAGGATAGCACATAAAGATGCTTACATATGGTAGCATAAAGGAGTAGCCTGTAGGAGTATATAGATAGCGCATAAGGCCTGATGGAGTGGGGCATAGGGTGGCGTTTGAGTAGCGGATAGGATAGCCTTCGGGTATCGTTCAGTTAAGCGCAGAATAGCGCTTCAGGTAGCCACATAAGTGGCGCATAGGATAACGCATATGATAGCGCATTAAGATGCAGGGCATAGGGTAGCGCATAGGATAGCGCATTGGATAACGCATAGGATAGCGCAGTGGATAGCGCACAGGGTATTTTATAGATTAATGTAGGACAGCTCAAATAATAAGGCATTGGATGGGGGAATAGGGTAGCGCATAGGATGTCGCATAACGCAAGCGCATAGGATAGTATATAGGATAGCGCAAAGGGTAGCGCATATGATATATCATAAGGTATCGCATATGGTAAAAGCGCATAAGTGCTTTATAGGATAGCGCGGATAAGCGCATTCGGTGGGCATAGGGTAGCCCTTTGGGTAGCGGATAAGATGGCGCTTCGATTATCGTTTTAGAGTAATGTAGAATAGTGCTTGGGTGGCACATAGGGTAGCGCATAGGATAGCATAAATTGCGGTGATGTGCCACAGTGGCGTATATGATCGCTTACATAATAGCACGGGATAGCACAAAGGGTAGCGCATAGCTTAATGCATAGGATAGGCCATAGGATATCACGATGGATAGCCACATGATAGCGCCTGGGATAGCGTATAGGTTAGTGCATGGATTGCATTGGGTATGAACAGGATCTCATAGGGTAGCGCATAGGATATCATAGGTTAGCGCATTTATAGTCTGAACTAGCGCATGGGTAGCACCACATGGTAGCGCACAGGGTAGCATAGGATAGTGCCTAGGGTAGTGCATAGGATGTCGCGAATAGGATAGCGCAGAGGTTAGTGCATAGGACAGTGCAAAGGTTTTCGTGTTTTGTAGCGGAAGGATTATTGCTTCGTGATATCCCGTTTTAAGGTAGCGCTTACGGGTAGCGAATCTGGTAGTGCATAGGGTAGCGCATAGGGTAGCGCAAAAGATAGCGCATAGGATGGTGCATTAGGTGGGCATAGGAGTGGGTTTGATGTGGATAAGGATGGCGCCGGATATCGTTCGGATAGCGCTTAGAATAACGCTAAGGTGATGCTATAGGTAGCGCATAGGATGAAGCATATGATAGCGCATTAGATGGGGCGCAAGTAGCGAATAGGATGAAAGCGCGATGGATAGCGCATAGGATGACCTATTCAGTGGGGCGCCAGGGTGAGTTTAGGTGTGGATAAGTGTGCTTTGGTATCGTTCAGGTAACGCTTGAATAGCCCCCTTCAGGTAGCATAGGGTGAAAGCGCATGGGATAACGTATTGGATAGTGCGTGCGGATGGGACATAGAAGTGGCGCATAGGATAGCGCATAGAATAGCGCATAGGATAGCGCCTGGGGTAGCGCATAGATTAATGCATAGAACGCGCAAATAATAAAGACGTGGATAGAACCGTTCATGCCTGCTGCCGCTTATCTCGGATAACATAGCGCATAGGGTGGCGCACCGCAAACGCGCACAGGGTAGCGCATATGATATATCATAAGGTATCGCGTATGGTAACGCATAGGGTAGCGCATAGGATAGCGCATAGGATGAAAACGCATTCGGTGGGGCATAAAGTGGCGGGTAGCGGATAAGGTGGCACGCTTCGGTTATCGTTTCAGTGGCAGCAAAATAGTGCTTCGGGTAGCACCTTAGGGTGGCGCATAGGAAAATAACAGGATTATTACGTGGTTGGAGCATGGCATGGCGCATAAAATGGGAAACATTGGATAGCGCACAGGAGTAGCGCATATGATAGCACACATAATAGCGCACCAGGATACGCCTAAAGAAGGTAAAGCGTACTTATAGCTCGTCTTGCATAGGATAGCTCATAGGATAGCACATTGGATAGCTTACATGGTAGCGCACAGGATAGCGTGTAGCTTAGTGCATGGGATTGCATTGGTGTGAACAAGGATATCGCATAGGGTAGCGCATAGGATATCGCATGGAATGGCGCATTTTATAGTGCACAGGCTAGCTGCGAATTGCTTGTGAAGTAGCTGGGGTAGCGCCTAGAGGATGGTGCCAATTGAGTGCATATGGTAGCGACAGAGGTGATGCATAAGATAGCGCATGGGATGGTGCATTCAGTGGGGCATAGAAGATGCCTTTGGGTATGGATAGGGTGGCGCTTCGCGTATCGTTTCAGTGGCGCCAGATAGTGCTTCAGGTATACATAAAGTGTATGGATACTTTGTATGTACCTGAGATAACACATAGGTTAGTGCCTATGATTGCATATAGGAAGTGGTACCATGGTGCTTTTGTGGGTACACACTGTTGAATGTGGATAATGCATAGGAGTAGTGCATATAGTAACAAAATAGAATTAGTGCATAGGATAGCGCATTCAGTGGGGCAGAGGTAGCCTTTGGGTAGCGGATAGGGTAGTGCTTCGGGTATCGTTACGGGTTGCTCTTAGAATAGCACATTGGATAGCACACAGAGATGCACATGATGCTTCCATAATAGCGAACATGATGGCGCATGAGTTAATTGCATGGTTGCGCATAGGGTAGCAAACAGGATATCGTATAGGGTAGCGCATAGGATAAGCTGAGTTACGCATTTATAGTGCACAAGGGTAGCTTAAGTGCTTTATAGTAGCCCTGCAGTTAGCGCATAGGTTACTGCATGGGTAAGCGCATAGGTTACTGCATAAGGTGCAGCACTATGTGGTAGCAGATAGGGTAGTGCATAGGATAGGGCATAAGGTGGCCTGAACCCGTTTGTGTATAAGATAAGCCTAAGGTTAAGGCGTGTTTGTAGCAACTAGAGGTTGTGCTTCGTGTATCGTTTTTAGGTGAATTATAGGATAGCGCATAGGATAGCACATAGAATTGCTTTACATATGGTAGCGCAAAGGGGTAGCGCATAGGAGTGGCGCAAAGATAGCGCATGGGATAGCGCATTGGGTGGGAGCATAGGGTGGCGTTTTGAGTAGCGGATGGGATAGCGCCCGGGTATCGTTTCGGATAGCGCCAGAATAGCGCTTCGGGTAGCGCATAGGGTAGCGCATGGGATAACGCATATGATAACGCGATAGATGGGGCATAGGGTAAGCGCATGGGGATAGCGCGATGGATACTTTCTATGGATAAGCACATTGGATAGCCACACAGGTAAGCCACATAGATTAATGCATAGGACAACTCAAATAATAAGGCATTGGATGGGGAATAGGGTAGCGCATAGGATGTCACATAGCATAGCGCATAGGATAGTATATAGAAGGATAGCGCAAAGGGTGGCCCACCTTATGATATATCATAAGGTATCGCATATGGTAGCGCATAGGGTAGCGCATAGGATAGCGCATGGGATGGCGCATTCGGTGGGAGCATAGGGTAGCCCTTTGGGTAGCGGATAGGGTAGCGCTTCGGTTATCGTTTTTCGTGTCGCCAGAATAGTGCTTCGGGTAGCGCATAAGTGCTTATAGGATAACGCATAGAATTGCGCGATGGATAGCGCACAATTAGCCTGTGATAGCACATAATAGCACACAGGACTAGCACAAAGTGCTGCTAATAATGCATAGGATAGCGCATAGGATATCATTGGATAGCCCATTACACAGTAAAGCGCACAGGATAAGCGTATAGGTTAGTGCATAGGATTGCATTGGTATGAACAGGATATCATATAGGAGTAAGCGCATAGGATCTCACATATAGGTTAGCGCATTTATAGTGCACAGACTAGCAAGCGCATGGGGTACTTCCACATGGTAGCGCACAGTGCTTATAGGATAGTGCTAAGGTAGTGCATAGGATGATGGATAGCGCAGAGGTTAGTGCGGACAATTAAAGGTTTCGTGTTTTGTAGCAGGAAGGATTGTGCTTCGTGTATCGTTTTGGGTAGCGCTTAGGGTAGCGAATCTGGTAGTGCATAGGGTAGCGCATAGGGTAGCGCAAAAGATAGCGCATAGGATGGTGCGATGGGTGAAGGCGCAGGGTGGAGTTTTAGGTATGAATAGGGTAGCGCTGGGTATCGTTTCGTCTTGCTTGGAATAGCCCCCTTCAGAGTAGCATAAAGGTGTACATGGGATAACGTATTGGATAGTGCATTGGATGGGACATAGAGTAGCGCATAGGATAGCGCATAGAATAGCGCATAGGATAGCGACGCACAGGGTAGCGCATAGATTAATGCATAGGAGCAGCGCAAATAATAGGAGCATTGGATGGGAATAAGGTGGCATAACATAACTGCCAGGATAGCGCATAGGGTGGCGCATATGACAGCGCACGGGAGTGGCGCATATGATATATCGCAAATTATCATATGGCGCGCATAAGGTAGCGCATAGGATAGCGCATGGGATGGCGCATTCATTAGGGCATAAAGTAGCCCGCTGGGTAGCGGATAAGGTAGCCCCCTTCGGTTATCGTTTAAGGTAGCGCTTAAAATAGTGCTTCGGGTAGCGCATAGGGTGGCGCACGGAAAACGCATAGGATTGTGCATTGGATGGGGCATAGCGTGGCTGCGAATCGCATTGGATAGCTAGGGTAGCGCATATGATACTTACCACATAATAGCGCGCAGGATAGCACAAAGGAGTAGCGCGGCAATACATGGATAACTCTGGGATGCCTGATGGATAGCTACATGGTAGCGCCGCAGGATAGCGCGTGTAGCTTAGTGCATGGGATTGCACATTGGGTAGCGAACAGGATATCGCATAGAGTAGCACCCATGGGATATCATAGGATGGCATTATAGTGCACAGAGCTAGCGCATAGGGTAGCACACATGGTAGCGCACAGGGTGGCGCCTGGGATAGTGCATAGGGTGGATGCATATGGTAGCGAATAGGAGTGGGTGCATAAGATAATGTAGGATGGTGCATTCAGTGGGGCATAGGGTGGCGCTTTGGGTAGCGGATAGGGTGTGCTGTATCATTTCAGGTGGCGCAGAATAGTCTTCAGGTGCCCGCATAGGAGTGGCCACATAGGACAGCACCACAATATGCTTACAGGATGTACCTCGGATTAGTGCATGTGATGCACATGGGTAGCGCATAGGAGTACTTTACATGGTACCATAGTAGATCATAGGATGCAGTACATAAGTGTAGTGCATATAGTAGTGATAGGGTAGTGCATAGGATAAGCACATTCAATTAGGCAGAAGAGTAGCCCCTTTGGGTATGGATAGGGTGTTAATTCGGGTATCGTTACGGGTTGCCTTAGAATAGCACGTGGATAGCACACAGGGTAACGCATATGATAGCACATAATAGCGAGCGTGGCGCATAGGTTAGTGCATAGGATTGCGCGCGGGTAGCAAACGGGATATCGTATAGGGTGGCGCAGGATGGCGCAAAGTTACGCATTTATAGTGCTGGGTGCTGCTCCGGGTAGCACACACATGTTGGCGCACAGTTGTGCCTAGGTTACTGCATAGAGAACTAAGCGCATAGAGTTACCATAGGGTAGCGCATATGGTAGCGAATAGGGTAGTGCATAGGATAGGGCATAGGATAAGCGCAGACGTTTGTGCATAAGATAGCGCAAAGGTTAGCGTGTTTATGTGGCTGGGTTGTCGCCGTGTATCGTTTGGAGTAGTGCATAGGATAGCGCATAGGATGCTTATAGGGTAGCACATATGGTAGCGCAATTGTGTGCATAGGGTAGCGCAAAGATATGGCCCGCATAGGATAATGCATTAGGGTGGGAGCACCAGACGGCGTTTTAGTGGCGGATAGGATAAGCGCTTCAGGTGTCATTCGGGATAAGCGCTTTCAGGCAAGCGCTTCAGGTAAGCCGCCAAAGGTGCCGCTCGATGCTTACGTCATGCGACGTGGTTGCAGGTTGCGCTTGCGGATCGCCTGCGTTGGTTGCGCGACCGCGCATTGAAATCATGCAGGGTAATATGGTCATGCCGGGACAACTCAAATAATAGGCATTGGATGGGGAGCAAGTCATACATGCAGGTGTCGCATATATATGCATAGGATAATCTATAGGATAGCGCAAAGGGTAGCGCATATGATATATATAAGGTATCATGTAAAAATTATACATAAGGTAAGCGCATAGGATAGCACATGGATGGCGCATTCAGTCAGAACGCCGGGTAGCCCTTTAGGTATGAGATCGAATGCCCGCCGGTTATCGTTTTAGAGTGTCTTAGAATAGTGTGGAGTAGCGCACTTAAGATAGCGCATAGGATAACGCATGAATTGCGCGATGGATAACACACAGGGTATTACTGTGATACGCGTATGCTTACAGAGGATGCTAAAGGAGTAGCGCATAACTTGTGCATAGGGTAGCACGCATAGGATATCACATTGGATAGCGTACATGATAGCGCACAGGATAATTAATATATGTTAGTGCATAGGATTGCATTGGTGGCGACCAGGATATCATAGATGAACATTGGATATCGCGCCGATTAGCGCATTTTATAGTGCTGAGACAAGCTATAAATTTACTTGTGTGTACCTGAGTGTACCTGGATAGTCACATCAGATAATTTTCTAGTAGCAAATAGGAGTAGATGCATAGAATCAAGCACATAGGATAAGCGCAGAGTTTAGTCCATAGGACAGTGCAAAGGTTTCTGTGTTTGCTGTAGCAGCAGGAAGGATTATTACTTCAGGTATCGTTTAGATAACCTTAGGGTAGCGAATCAGGAGCAGTGCATAGGATAGCGCATGAATGCTTATAGGGTACTTCACATAGTAGCACATAGGGTAGCGCAAAAGATGGTGGAGTGGATAGCGTACATGGTAGCGCACAGGATAGCCCAATATAGGTTAGGTGCATAGGATTGCATTGGGTATGAACAGGATATCTATAAGGTGAGAGGCATAGGATATCGCATGGGTTAGCGCATTTTATAGTGCACGGAGCTGGCGCATGGGGTAGCACACATTGTGAACAGGGTGGCGCATAGGATAGTGCATGGGGTAGTGCATGGTGGCGAATAGGGTGGTGCATAGGATAGCGCATAGGATGGCGCATTTCATGGGGCATAGGGTAGTGCTTTGGGTGGCAGATAGGGTGGCCCTTCGCGTATCGTTTCGGTGGCAACAGAATAGTGCTTCGGTGCTTGCCATGGAGTGGCCGCATAGGATAGCTGGCAGCTAGCCCACTGGGATAGCCCATAGGTTAGGTGCATATATGATTGCGCATAGGGTGGCGCATAAGTACTTTACATTGTACCGCACATAGTGACTCATAGGATAGTGCATAGGGTAGTGCATATAGTAGCGAATAGGGTAGTGCATAGGATAGCGCATTCAGTGGGGCAGAGGGGCCTTTGGGTACGGATGTGTGCCGGGGATCGTTACGGTTGGGTTTGAATAGCCTTGGATCCCGGGGGAACCCTATGATGCATACCCAAAAACGCACATGATAACATAGGGTGCGCATATATTAATATAGGACACGCATCAAAACCATTTTGGGGCATAAAGGTGCGCATAGGATAGCAAGGATAGGATAGGATAGCGCATAAGATAGCACATTGGATAGCCGAGGGCGCAAATGCCACATAATAGCGAACAGGATGGGGGCATAGGTTGTGCATGGGGTTGCGCATAGGGTAGAAACAGGATATCGTATAGGGTGGATAGGATAGCGCAAAGGTTCCTTTTTAGTGCGGGGTGGGGTTTGGGGTACCCCAATTGCGG
>JADZMA010000391.1:0-36110 GCA_020796225.1 Arion vulgaris
CATTTTCAAAATTTTTGGGGGTTTTTTCTTTTTCGGTAATTTAAATTTTTATTTAAAACACCTTACAAACCATCAATAAATTCAATTTTAAACACCATAATTTTTAAGGAGGATGCTAGCGCAAACCCAAACCTGAAAAAGTTTAAAAAAAACATAGACCCTTCAAGGGGAAAAGGTGATGGTAAGTTAATGAAAAAGAATGGGTTCAGACAAAAATGAAGCACAAGAATAAAAATCTTAATGGGTCTTTTAAACTAAATGTTCCCTCTTTCTAAAAAATACCCACCTTTAAACATTGGCAATAATTTTTGCCTTGAATTTTGTCAATAACCAAGAAGTTAAGTAAAAAGGGAAATAATATGGTAATAACATCGTTCGTACAAGAGATAGGGTTACCAAATTAATAATTTAACCCTTTTTGAATTGATGAAATTCTTTTGGTTTTCCCATTAACATTTAATCCTTGTTTTCTTTTAAAATTGGATTTAAAACCCTTGTGAAACATTTTAAAGGTTTGCAATACGTTTTTGGGCCTCTTTGTATCCATTGACTAAGGCTTTTGGTTTTTGAAATTAGTTCCATTAAATTTTTTTCGGTATAATCTATATTTTTCTTTTCCTATTTCTCATTCTTTTATGTTTCTTTTTCTGCATTTCCAAAACCCCATTCCAATTTTCCCTCTATCATTTCCGGGCATTTAAAAACAAACTTTCTTTTTTCCTCGAATATTTGTTTCTTTCATGATAAATACTTTCAAAATTTTTAAACCCAAAAATAATTATTAATTTAAATATTAATTTTTTGTTTGTTCCCCCTTCCTTATCCAAAAAATTTTTTCAATAAATTTAAAACTTTTATTCAAAGTTTTCTAAAATTTTAAAAAACTGCTTTTCATTGGAAAACCAAAAGTTTAACATATTATTATCCCCCAACTAATAAACTATTTTAATAAGTGTTTAAATTAATTAAAGATTCAAAATTAAAAGATATTAAATTAATAAATGCTTTAAATACATTGGTAAATTGCCCAAAATGAATGTTTAAAGTTTATTATTTAAAAATTATACCATAAAATTTAAAAATAACAAACAAACTTGGAAACAAAGTATAGAGCAAAAAGATGAAAAACTTAAATTATATTAATGGATCTCGCTTTTTTTAAAATCATGTTTTAAAAGGTTTTAAAAAACAAAGCTTAAAAAGAGTGACCCGGATTCCCTTAAAAAACATTTTTTAAATTTCTTTTAATAGCCATTAAAAAAATGACTCCGAAATGCAATAACATAGTTTAAACCTTAATTTCTGTATATATCTGATTAAACCCGAAAGAACTTTTAAAAAAGGAAGTTGTGAAAATCTTCGGGCACAAAAGCTATAAAGCGTCCAAAATAATGGAAATACAAATATTATTGAAAGATTTCGAGGTGAATATACATCTTTTCAGTAGAGATGTAATAATCTACTTTAAAGAATGAATTTGGTATAGACAAATGAAATATTGGAGAATGAGAATTCAAAAATTTTTTAAAAGAAACTAAATAATAGGGTTTTCACAAAAAGAAAATTAACAAATTAAACAATAATTTATTTAAAATTCGGAAATCAAGGTAAAAGAAAATAATACTGGGTTTTTTTTTTTTTTCAAAAATTTCACTTAGACAATAGATAAATCTTAATTTTCACACTGGGAAACCAACTAACAAAACCCGGGAAAATTCAAAAAGGAAAACAGTGAAAAAAAAATAATAATGCTAAATTTTTTACAAACTGAACTTTTTCCTTTTTTAAAAGACCATTAGTAAAATTGTTCTCAAAACCCTCATTGAAAATCACAAATCCCCCAAAACCTTTTTGTTAATTTAACTCATTCTTGGAAAAAATAAAATATTCTTTTTTATAATTGCTGGTAGTTAAATTAATTTAAAATTCCTATAATAAATTTAAAAACTTTTCTCATATGAAATGAACCTAATTCCAAATTTTTAGTCAAAAATAGAGGGTTGTAATCTTCTCAATTTGCGCGAAATTTAGGATTTACCCGTTTTCCTCTTCCATTTTGCAATTTCCTTTCCCCTCCCCTCCTTCACCCCGGCTTTCCGCCTTGAGGAGCATCTTTTTAAACCTGGGTTTGAAGGCCCATTTAAAAAACTGGAGTTTTTCCTGAAACATTTTTCGGTTAAAATCTCTAAATTAAAATTACTTTTTCATAAGGTATTAGGTTTTTTAAAAAAATTTGTTATTTTTTAAATTTTTTTTATTTTTTTTTTTAACTATTTGTTTTTTATTATTGAATATTTAACATTTTTTTTTTAAAATTAAGGTTTTTAAAAAAAGGGTTGTGAAAAATTTTATAAATTTCATATTTCCTTTCTTTTATTTATAAAGTTTAAATTCTATGGTTAGATCCAAAATTAAAAAAAGGACCCTTCAAAAGGGACCTTTACCGGGATTTAAAAAAAATCACAATTTTCCTGGTGGATTTATTTTTTTTGGCCCGGAATTGGTTTTATAATTTTTGGGGTGTTCCTGAAATATGGACCGTCAGGGAAATTTTTCCAACTCCATTCCCGGCTTGTTTAGTACACGTTGAAGAAAACCGGCCTGAGTCCTGAAAACACAGGGAAAAAAAACGCTTTACACAAAGGGTTAAATAAACATTGGGCGGAGTAATTTACAGGGAAAAGGGGAAAATCCCCATCTCCAAAAAGCAACAATCGGCAACCAAACTGTCCATGGGTGATTCGAACTCAGAACATCGGGGTTAATAGACCGATCCGCTAAGCCACAGACGCTACATAACTATGATATGGGCTGTTTTTGCTCAGGAGCTCGGGGAAAATGATTTTTTAAAAGGTAAAAGGTGCCCAGGATTAAAAGGGTTAAAAAAAAGAATTGTATGTTTTTTTCCAAAAAATGCTATTTTTAAGGGATTATTTCAACAAACTATTCTTAATCATTGAAAATATTTATTTCATTGCCTTCCTTATTCCCCCCTTTTGTTTCTTTTTAATAAAAAATCTTTCTGACCATTGGTTTTTCTTTTTGAATATTCATTACTATCATCTTTTTGCTTTATTTTCCCAAACTAGTGGTTTTTTTTAAATAAAATGAATTTTTTTGTGCACATATTTTTTTATTTTCCCAATTTTCGGGTGGAAAAATGCTAATGACTTTTGGGGCCGGCAAAGAAGACTGGTCCACCCCACACATCTCAAGGAAAAAGATGCAGCTAATGCTTTTTAAAAAAAGGGGAAGATTTTCTTTTTGGCTTCTTTAAAGTGCTTTTATATTTAAAAACTATCAAATTTTTTTTATCTTTCCTGTTTTTGGTTTAAACCAAGATGAAAAGCCCATAAGTCTGGCTTTGGATTACCCCCCCCTTCATAAAACCTAGTCCCATTTCATGAAAACAGTATCCCACTGTGGAACATGTCCCCTGACAAAGTGGATCTCCTTAAAAACCATCTGTGTGGTGAAAGTCACATCATCTCTGGGGGGCCCCGGGAAAGGGGGTTTTTGCACTTTCTGCCCGGAAAACACAGCAGATATAAAATCGTCCCCAGTGGTTCCCGGGGCCCAAATTTGGGGTGAAAAGGGAATGAACCACTGTTCCCCGCCATGCATTGAAAATTTTAAAAACTACAGAGGTTTGGCTGTCGGATCATGTGTCCAAAACGTCTTGAAATCTTGGTTTAGGGGCCCCTCCAAACCAAAAACCCGTATACATGTTCTTGGCAAAGATCAAAATTAAAAATGATTAAATTGGTAAAGTAAAAAACGAATCAAAAAACGTCCATAAAAAAAAGGAAAGATGCCTTGCCCACAAAATACTCCTTTTATCTAGTGCAAAAATATGACGGGCAAGACCTTTAATAGATATCCTGAGCCTACCAACACATAGCCCGTTCTGATCTCCATCAAGATCTGCACAGGCAGCACTCCTAGATTGAAAAACAATTTGGGAAGGCTCTCTGTCATCTGACATCATTATGGGGAAGATTACCCCCCTTCTGCCCTACTCTCTTTTTCCTTTCTTTCCTTCCCTTTCTGGTAGCATCTGTGGCTGGGGCCATCTGTAAACATGTGTCCATGTGCTGGTGGGATATTGCGTTGAGCATTTGGAGTGGAATGGCTCTTTATTCCTGTTTGCTTTTTTTTGGAATTTTTCCCGAGACAAAAAAATTGTTTTTGGGGGCCATTTTTTGGTAGTGTCCATGACTCTGGTATTATGGGTTCCAAAAGTTCTGGGTCAGTTTCTAGGATGTCTGTATGTTGCATATAAAATTCTCTGGGATGGTTGGGATTTTTCCTTCAATTTTTTGTTTTTCTTGGAATTTTGTGTAGGGGTGTTCTTTTAACTGTTTTATTTTTTCAAACTGGGTAAAGTGTTTAAATTTTCTGCCGAGTTCTAGAGGTTTTTGGTTTTTCCTTTTTCTATGATAGGATTTTTTTTTCATTGCTCCCAAAAGTTATTCTTAGGCCCATGTTTTGTACCTTTCTAGTTTCTGTGTTTTGGTGCTGTTGTCCAAAAGCTGGAGCCATATTCCATGATGGATCTGACTTTGTAGACCTGCTTTAATATTTTTGAATTTGTGCCCCAGGATGTGCCAGCTAGTTTCTTCACCCCAAAGTCTTTTTTAGGGCTTTTCTTTGAATTTTGTCTATGTTTGGTTTCCCAGGTAAGTCTGCTGTCTAGGGTGTTTCCCAAGGGAAGGTGGGTATATCTGTTTGGGGTATTGTTTGGTTTTCTAAATTGATGAATATTTTTTCCTAGGGGGGAGGAAAAAACAGTTGCTGGGGTTTTTTGTGGGGTTTAAATTTTTGAGGCCCCATCTTTTTTTTATTCTTACAGTTTTTGTAGTAGATAGGATTTTTTTTTAGTGTGTTCTGCAGCTGTTCAGATTTTTAAATCGTCTGCTGGGCTGTTTTGGGGAATTTCGGGGGGCAGCATTTGGTGATGTCATTTATGTATATTAGGAATAGCGTTGGTGCTACCCACATTTGCCCAGTGGAACCCCTTTCCCTTTTTTTGCTTTCTTGCTGGGGGTGGTTGTCTTTTTTTCCCTCTGGCTGTCGTTGGAAGGGGAGGTTTCGATCCAGGAGAAACATGGCTTTTCCCTTTTTTTTCCGGGAAAGGGCGTTTTCAATGCCCTGGTGATGTAAGCCAGTTGGTCCTCTGTGCTTCTTTTTTGCCCGTGTCTGGGGGGGTGAGCAATGAATTGGTTTCTAGGTCCCATGTCAGTCTCCTGTTTACTACCCCTCTCCACCCCAATTTTCCCTGCACAGTTTGAAAGGCTGATGGATCTATTTTGGATCTTTTTTTTTCCTTCCCCGGTTTCCCAAGAGGGGGGTAGATGGGGCCCCCTTTCCCGGGTTGAGGGAAAACTTAAAACCTTTTTTCCACCCTCTGGTTGAAAATCCCTGAAAAGAAACCTTTCCCAAAGAGGACCAATGTTTTAAAATTCATTTGTGTTCCATCGTTTTCCAGGTGCCTTTTTCTCCTTTATCTTTTTTTGGTCTTCTAGCTCCTCCCTCCATAGCTACAAACTGTTGGGATTGTAGAGTTAAGACTATTCAATAATTGCTTTGACGGGTTTTTTAACTTTTTTTTTTTCTTGCCTTTTGGGGTTTGTTTTTGATTTTCCCGACTGGGGGGTTTCCCTGGCTAATAGGTCTGCTGCTGCTCTCCCGGGAAAAATCCTGTGTCTGTTTTAGCACAGTTTTGGTCCTTTCTGTCCTGTCACCATTTGGGGTTTTTTGGGGGGTTCCCTTAGTTTTTAGTGTCTTTCTCTAGATTTGGGGAGGCAGTTTTTAATGAACTGTCTCTCATCTTTTCTTATTTTCTTTAAAAAATTTGCCGTCTTGTTGGTTAGGGTAACATTTTCATCTTGGGGTCTGCTTCCATTTTTTCTCTTTGGATCTGAGTTCAGCGTGAAGCTCTTCCAGTTTGGGGGACCAATAGGGTCGGTAGTCTTCCCTTCTTCCTCTTGGTATACTTTTTTTTGCTGCATCTAAAACCCCAGTTTTGAATTTTCTTTTTAAACTTTTTTTTTAAATTTTTCATTTCTTAATTTTTTAACTTTTTGATGATAAGTCTTCTATTTCCCCTCTCTTTTTACATTTAGGTAAAAATTACCCCAGTTTGGGGGGAAGAATTTAAATCCCCAACTTTACCCATTTTCTGTGTTTTGGTTGTATTTTTTGTTTGGGTGGATAAATTTTTTTGGTGGTGAATATATGTTGAAAACTGTGATTTCCTTGTCTTTGGGGTTTTTGGCAGTTTTATTGCCTCTTGTCTTTGGGAATCGGAACCCTTTTTAAAACTGAAACCCTTTTTGAGGGCAACCCGAACCCCCGGCAGGTTTGGGCCCTTTTTGCCGGAAATTTCTCCTCTAAGGGAAAAAATCTGTGCTGCTGGTAAGATGTGTTCCTTTTATACCACATCGATGTATGCCCCTTGGGGAATTTTTTGGCTCTTTTTTTTTTTTTTTGGCCCTTTCCCTTTCCCCTTGCATTATCTTTCCTCTTTGCCCCGCGTTTTTCTCTTGTCTTCTCTGGTCGATCTGAGGTGTGAGGAATTGTGGTTGCTGTTGTGTTTGGAGGATGGGGGCATGGTGTTAAAACCTACCTGGTTTCAACCTGTAAATATGACTCCGCCCGGAGTAGTGTTATTTTCAAAACCCGGTTGAAAGTGTTTTGGAACGGCGTTTTTTTTTCCCCGGTGCTGTTTGGGGGCAGGCATCTTCCGCCCGGGCCCGGTTAAATTTCATTCTACCTCCCCCGGACCCGTATTTAAAAAAACGGCGGCGTTTTTGGTGCTGCCCAAATTTCCCTGATGGTCCCATCATACTTTGTTAAACCCACACAAAACATATCCATGAAAAAACAAAATTTATTTTTGGAAATGAAAAAGGAAAGTAGTAATCCGGAAAGGGGAAGAAGAGGGGTAAAAAAAATTGCGGGCCTTCCAAACCCAAGTTGCTCAGCGCCTTTTTAAAAAACCGGAAGTCCTTCAGTCCCCAAATTTTTGGTGATCTAAAAATCATTTCCCTTTGGAAATTTTTCAAATAATTATCGCCCACAAAAAAAGGGAAAAAAAGTATGGAAACATATTATGAAAACTATTAACACAATCTCTTAGTACCTTCATATTTACACAATATATCTAAACATGAAGTTGTTTGGACAATATATAATAAAGTAATAAAAAATTTTGTAACTTCTAAATATTTCCATATTTTGGAAACCAAATAAATAATAAATAAATAAGAAAAAGGGTGAAAAACTGGTCTGTAAACAGCCCAAAAAGAACTAACATTAAAAGTCATGATAAAGACGTAATCTGGTCATTAGATGCCATTTTATAAGAAAATGTGTGATTTTGGCGACCCGGGGGGCCATCTGCGGGTTTTTCCCAAAATCCCAATCAAAATGGGTTTAAAAAAATCTCTTACCTCTAAGTGGGAGAAGGTTGCCGGGTGGCTAGGGGCACAGAAAGAAGGGTAAGAAAATTTTGAAAAAAATGTGTCAGATGCGCTATCCCCAGGCTCCCGACTTTGCATGAATTCATAGCGGGCAAATAGAAAGAATAGTGTTGACCCATCACCCATCTTTTTGTTGGTCTGGAAAAAATTTTGGGCCTAATTTTGTATTCACTAATGTCCCTCATAGTATGAAAACGGGTTTTCTTTAATTGTACTTTACTTTTACTAGGGGAGATGTTTGTGAAGATCAATTATCATCTACTCAACAATTATATAAAAATATTTTATTTATTAGGACCAAAAAAGTGATGGTGCAAAGGAATACCTGAAAGTTCCCAAATTTTTGGAGGGTGTCCCGTTTGGTATTACATCAGACAGTGATTTTTTTCCCAATCACAATGTTGAAAAAGGAAATTTTGTGCTCTTTAAGAAGGGGGAAAAAAAAGTATTCCTAGTTAATATCAAAAAAAATAAATTCAGTTTACATTACAACCCAACTAGTTTTACCCCCAATTTCACCTGGGGTTTACATGAAAACATTTGCCCAACAAATGGCTCTAAAAGTTAAGCTTCAATTGGGTCCCAAGAAACACTATGAAGTTACTCTATGGTGGCGGGGTGATTTGCCAATAGTTTTGCTCACAAAAAAAAAAAAAAAAGAAAAATCCCAAGCAGTATGTCATTTTCACTTCTGTCTTTTTAAAAATTTAGTACCCAAAAATGTTGATTTGGTTTTATTTTTTGGAAATGTTTCATTTTTGTGTCAATCTCCTGTATGTAATTGATTTGTAGTTGTCTTTAAAAAAATTTATTGTGGAAACCCTTCTGCTTTTCCCACTGCAATATTTTCAGGGTTTTCTTTTTTGGTCTGTATAATTTTTTTATTTATCTTGGATAAAGCAGCGTATAATTTGATTAACCTTCTGAGACATGTGAAAAAAGATGCCCGACAATGCAGTTTCATCCTCAGAAATAACTCCTTGTCAAAACTATTTTGGACTTTCCAGTCTACTGTTTGCATCCTACTTTTGGATCAGCATTTTTCCCGTTCCCCGAAAGGATTGTTCACAAGGCTTGCCGTTCTTTTTAACAAAGCCCCTGCCCGGGGGTTTGAAATCAAATTTCACCCAGAAATCCTGGAAAGGTTTAAACCTTCATTGGGGCATCTTCAGGATGTCGGGGTTTTCACTAATTGGTGAAACCCCTGACATCTAAATTTTCAACAAAATGGCATTTTTGTCTTGTAAGGTTCATCGGGCCCACACTCTTGCCGTGTAGACTCTTAGTTATTATATGGAAACACCCCTTTTTCCATGTTAAAAAACACTGTGTTGGGATGAAATAAAGCATATCCCAGTTAACATATTTGAGACTCGTTTTGGGTTTTTTAAAACAAGTCTTATTAATTCTGACCTTCACATTCTGCCCCTTTATAAATTTTTGTCATGTAATTTGTACCCAGTTTGTGAGCCCAAATGACTATGATGGCGAGTTAAATGAGAAGGATATTCGAGAAATTCATTGCGGGAAAAAAGGTTCCACATGGGGGGGTTTTACAGGGGGTTTAAAGGTTTTTCCCCATCTTTTTTGATTTAATATGTATTTATGCATTTTTAATCTAATTTTAATTCTTTCTTTTCTTATTTTCTAATATTTTAAAAATATTTTATTTGAGTTCTGGTTGAATGTTGACATGTGTCATTTCTTGACTATTTGGTTTTTCCCACATTGACAAAAACGCTCTTTTTTTAAAAAAATTCAAAAAGAACATGTAAATAAAAGTTAACACATTGCATAAATAAAATCTCAAAATTTGTTGGAATAACAGCAGCAATAAAGTGTAATTAAAACCCAAGAAATTTAAAGATTCTAATCAATACTCATAATTTACAGTTAAATTGATGCAGTATTAATTTGTGAACATGTATTTTTTTTAATGCCTTTATGTTAAATGCCAAATTATTCCACGAGGGAAAAAAATTGTCAAAAGTTTGTTTTATTTACTTTTAAAATGCCCAAGTGACATAACATGATAGGGGAAAAACAAAGTTCGACATGGGCCGAAGTGTCTCATAGAATGCTGGGGGCAACAAGAAGGGCCGGAGGGGGAATTGAAGACACCCAGGAAAAAAGGAGACAACATCAGTACTGAATTTCATCCAGAAACAACAAATTAACTGGTTTGGAAAATCAGCAGATTACCAACAGAGCACCTCAAAGAAAGTTGCTCTGATACAATGGATACAAAGAAAAAGGCCCGGCCATGCAAAACCTGGAGATAAAAAGGTGAAAAAAAACCCACTATTTAGGGAATCGTACACAAGGGCCCGTTCTAAAAATCTCTTCTAATTCAAAGGCGTGGGGAAAAAACAGGTTGGGGAAAAAAAAATGTCCCCCGGGTGAAGTACAAAAGGTCTTCTTGCAAAATTTGGGCTTTGGAGGTTGGGCCATTTTGGTTTCCATTCACAATCATGGTGTGGTCCTCATATTCATCTTGGAACATAAACTCCCATTTTCCTTTTTCTGCCCAATACCCTAGTCATTGATGGTTCTGATTCCTATTTTATTACTCTTTGGTCCCTTGAAAATTTTATTACCCCAAATTTCATAAGTCCCCCCTTGAAAATTATTAACTTTTCATGGTCTCGGGTCTGGCAGTATTCTTTATGGCATCCTAGGATAGTCCAGCATCCTTCATTTTTAAGAAGCCCCCATGTCTGTTAGGATGTTTTTTTTTCATTGCCTGCTTCATTCAAGTGCTTGTCTATTGACACCCAATTCTGTCTTTACGGGGTATACCTAACCCATCACCTTTTTCCCTAAAAAACGGGGTTTTAAAAAAATGGGTTCCTGTCCTATTTTTTTTCCGGTCTGTGTTTGCAACTCTGTCATACCATCTCAGTCTAAAATTATGTCGAAGACATCTGTTAACAAAGGCTTGAATCTTATTTGTATTGGATGGTTGTACCCAGATGGTTGGGCAAAAAATTAATCCAAAAAAAAATTATGAACATGACCCCCCCAGCCCCAAACCCAAAAATAATAGAGAGCTGCCAAGATTATGGAAGAATGGTTATAATTTGTTGCTGCTAAGAGCCAATGGTGTCACAGAATAAAAAGATCAAATGCTGTGATAAAATTTGTATTTTGGGTTATTTTCCTTTTTTTTGGGGATCTATCCATTCCCCTTTTTTCTACACTTAAAATAACTATTTTATTGTAACTATTTTTGTTTGTTTCAGTAAAAAGGGTCTTTGTGGTGGTGAAGTGAAGAATAAATTTTACTATTCTTAAAAAAGGAGGGCAATGATGACATAATTAAAGGATTTCCCAAAGGTTGCAAAAGGAAATTTTAAAAGGGAAAAGTATCACTGATTATAATCACTTCTATATTAATTAACATTTGGTCTATTATGATTTTTCCCCACCCTTGATCTTTTTAATATAATAGACAGCTAAGGGGGAAAGAGACTAGTGAACCCCCACAACTAAGGTTAAACTTACAGTGGACAGAAATGAAAATTCTTAACTCTTTGTGTCCTGGGTTTTGGGGGTAAATCAAACACAAAGAAAATGGGGAAGTTTTGGTTTATTAACTGTTCACAAAGTAGCATCATGAACATTCAAAAAAATGCTGGTTTTTTGGTAAAGGGTGTCTAAGTTTTTGATAAACTCCGTTTCAATTAATTCTGGCAAAAACCATGCTGATTGTATTCGTTATCATTTACCATCATTCAAATTTTTCCAGTTAATATAAATCTTTCGGAACAAATCATGACTATAAGCAGAGAACAAAAAAAGATTCCAACATACAAATAAATGGAAAAAGCAGGTGAGAGAATTCAAATACCTTGGAAGTATCTTAACATCTGATAGTAGACTGGACAGAAATCGAAACTAGAACCCAGAAAAGGCCAACAACATTACATGCCCCCAAAAGCTTCCCCGAATTTTGAAACACCAAGCTATTCCAGTAGTGACTAAAGGCGGTTTTAAAATTAAATCTTTATACCAACACTGCAAGGCCAAACATGGGCACTGACAAAAGAACAAGAAAGGAAAAATTTCCACATGCAAAAAAAGAAATGCCTGAGGAAAGCAGTAAATAAAACAAAAAAAGAGACCATATAAGAAATGGGGAAATTGAAAAACCGGAAAAACACCTGCTATTAAAATTTTTTTGAAAAACGGACTCAAAGGTTTGGACTTGGTCCCGAATGAACCCGAATACACCAGTTGCAAAAAGGGGGTACAACCTGAAAATGGAATCACCAAAAGGAAAGGGCAGACCAAGAAAAAAATGGAGTTACAGACATCTTAAAACTCACAATACCCACCCTATCAAGCGACCGAGCGTGCATTATCTCAGAAACCGATCATAATTAAACCCCTTTCCCTTTTAAACCAAAAAAAAGCGGGGAAGGACAAAAAAAAAAGAAAGAAAAAATCTGAACAAAAATAATAAAAAATCAACAAGATAAAATAATCATCCTTTGAAAACGGCCCTGGTCAGGCAGATGAAATGGGTTTCCCGGGGGGTTCCTTTGGGAGGGAAACTGTTTGGAAAAAAATTGGGATAGAAACCTTTGCGAAATTTCATTGAGAAACAAAAAATGAAGGGTTTAATTGTGGGAAATAAAACCCAACTCCCTGTGTCGTTCTTCTCATCGGGAAAAAAAAGTGGGGAAGATCAAGAAAAAATGATGATATAATCCCCAGCATACTCTTTAAAATGGGGAAAAGTAAAAAATTGGTTTTGTTTTTGGGAAATCAATTGTTTTTTTGGGCTTTTGCCTTCACATTGTCTTTGGCATATTTTTTAGCTGCTGTTTTGTTTACCTGGACTCAAAAAAAATGAGGACAAAAAAACCATCTTCGAATTCTTTGGCCTGAAGGAAAATGAAGGTTTCGTCGATCAATCTTGGGGGACAATGACTAAAAAACAAACCCCAGCTGAAGGGTTGATACAGCCCCAAACCCCGCAAATTTGTTGAAGATTATTTGCTTTTAATTCTTAAAAATAAGCAACAAATATTCACCTGGTTTTGTTCTGAATTTCATTCAGTGTATTAAACAGGTCATTAGCTAAATAAAGGGGTTAAAAGGGATTTGCATCATCATCATCAAATAAACTTTTCCCAAAAAAGGGGCCTTGCCCCCCTGAACAGTCCTCCGAATTTTCTCTCTCATAGGCCAGATGTCCTGCCTTTTTCAGCCCCCTCTTTCAAACCATCAGATACATCCCCGAATCCATCTTCTCCGTGGTCTTCCCTTTTCTTTGGCCAAGGGATGCCTCCTTCCATGAAGGTCTTCTCCAGCACTTCATGTCTTTTTATATGTTCAAAATATCTCAATTTTCTCTTTCTTCTTATTTGTAGCATCAGTTAGTTTTCTTTGATTTTGAGTTCTTTCTGGATAGATCTGTCCAAGACATACGGAGGATCTTCTTTAAAACTTATATTCCCAAAATATGTTTTCCCCTGCTTTATTAAATGTTTCTTCACACCCATATTTTTAAATTTTCCCTTTATCCCATTTCCATCTGTTGTTAGCAGTGAACAAGATATTCAAAATTTTTCACATTTTCTACTTTCTCTCAGTTGATAAAAAAATCTTTTGTCATTTCGTTTTTTTCTTTGTCATTATTTTTGTTTTTCCTGGTTTTCCCAGATATTGGTCTTTTTGTCCAGTGTATACTCACTTTAATGTCTTTTTTTAGCTCCCTAACTTGATCCCGCTAGTTTCCTCCCGGATAGCTAACTTCCTTCTTGCTTTTCCTTTTTGTTCTCTCCAAATTTGGGGGTTCCATGTCATTCTTTATCTAATGTGGTTCCTCTCTGTGGGTCTTTTGTATTTCCAAGTCATATTTTCGTGCCGTCTTTGTTTTTTTGTTCTGCATTTCTCACTAGTTGGGATTTCAGATTTTTCTAATAAAGGCAGTCTCTGCCTCAATTTCACCCACACCCATTCAGTTTGTCTTAAGGGGCTAGTGTAAAATGGGCCCCTCTTCTCAAGTCTGCATACTGGGGGCAGTTCTGCAGGATATAATTTCTATGATTTCTGCTTCCCCATTTGTGCCGGGCCCCCTTCCCGATGATTTTGGCCCCCCCCGTGATAGTAGGTCTGACATTCTTTGCTGGCTAAATCTCCGGGGCAGATTGGGGACCCCCAGTCCGTTTCCCCTTCCTCATTGTGAAAGTGGGGGGGACTATGCTTCCTTACGGTCTGGTACATCCGTTTTCTCAAACATTTTTTAGGTTAGCATTCCCCAGTGGAAAGTGCATCCCCTTTCAGCCAAACCTCCTTGTCGCCTCTTTGACATCGTGGAGGGAACAGTGGTTCTTTCCCTTTAACCCCCAAAAGTAGGTGATAACATCAAGGGGGTCTTTGTTTTTTTAAAATGTGAAAAGTATTGTTGGATTTTTTAAGGGGTTTCTCTGAATCCTTCTCTGCCCCTGTTGCTATGTTGTCTGCGCGTTTTTTGTTTGTTTATTGGGTATAGTTTATGGATTCTATCAGCGAGGGTCGAAGGGGGGTAGTTGACACTTGGGCAACCAGCCACTCCAAAAGTCGCCCAGGCATGCGTCAAATGGGGTTTCCTTGTGATGAAAAATTTTTTGACCAAACCAACACAAAAACAACAGTTACGGGTTATAAAGTCCAACTCAATTGGCGGGAAGTACTGGGCGCCACAGGTTGTGCCCGGTTTGGGGGAAAATCGCGTCTCATTGGACAGCTATCGCCCCCGTATGGGCCGGGCCCTTAAACGCTTCTTTAAAACCTGGCGTGATCTAACTTCATGCGGGATAACAAAAAAAAAAACTGGGGGCTGGCCAAAAACAGGCCCAAACATGGCGACGGCAGTGAGGGTGGCTCAAAAGAAAAAAAAGAAAAACATCACATGTGGAGGCAGGCGCAGAGAGAACATCCCATCATGGCTCTAGTTTAATTTTACCTTAAAAATTGGGGAGGAAATTTCCCTTAAATTTTCCTTTCCCCGCCACATAAAAAAATTTGGTTCAACCGGGGGAAAATACTAAAAAGGCAACACCTTTGTCTCCTGGGACAGAGGCCAATATTATTTATGGTTTTGTGTTTTTTCTCACCCCTTTCCAAAGGGGCAATCAGCATATGGGGCAGTTCTCCCAAAACCCGTGGCAGTTCAGGTATGAGGTCATTGATAACACAAAGGAACATGGTGGGGGGCAATGTTTTTGGAGGATTTTTTTCTATTGAGGCCTTCCATATTTACTCATTTTTGATTTATAAAAATGATTGGATCCATTTCACCATGTTGGCATTTATTCCCCTTCCTTTGTGTTTTTACCTATTGGGCCCCTCTTTCCATACTCTATCAAAGGCTTTTTTGGGGATCTATCCAGAGGGTTCGGGCTTTCTTTTTTTTTTTTTGGAAAGGGAACTTCAACAATCAGTGATATATATATTAGATCTGCTGTTTCTCTAAATCCTGCTTGTTCTGGTACTAATAGCTGGGATTCCATGTATCATTTCAGTCTTCCTGACCATCCCCTCCATTATTTTTCAAATACAGCTGGTTGCAAAGGGGCCCGTTAACCCCTGGCCTTCTTTTTTTTTTCCCTTTTTTTATGATGGGGGACATAGTGCCTCTCTCCCAAAGTTGTGGTATGTTACCTGTCCTCCTGCCATGGTTGTGTATTTCTAAGTTTCATTGTTGCTGGATTTCCTAGGTGCTTGAGCATTTTATTGGTTTATAATCTATACCTTGTGATTTCCTTTCTTTAAGTCTGCCCCCAAAACTGTTAACTCTTCCCCAGTGGGTTTTTGGAATTTTTTGTTTCTTTTTGATATCTCTTTATTTAACTTATTTTTAATTTAATTGATATTTAAAATTTACTTTTATTTTTTTCTGATTCAGCAAATTTGTCTGCTGCTTGTTTTCCCATATATGTTTCCGGTCTTCTAATGTGATTGTTTGTCATCTGGTTTGTTTATAGGAATTAGGTTTTCCCATATATGTGTGACTCCCGGGATCGACTCCTGGAAAGTGTAGAAGAAAGGAAAAAGTGGAACAAAAAAAAAAGAAAAAAAAAGAATCAGTAAAAAACAGCCCGTGGGAAAAAGGGTTTGAAAGGGCACCTGAATCACAAGACACTGTCTCTCCCCACTAAACATAATTGACCTTGGAAATAACAACAATAACAAATTGGCATAAGTTTCTGCTTCAATAGCAACATATTAAATTCTCAATTTGAAACCCCATGAACAAAATATAGAAAAAAATTTAACGTCGTAATACAATACATCCCCACTTCCAAATCCTGCACCATGTAAGAAAGGTCTTAATTTACATTAATACACTACTCTAAATTTATTACATAAAATAATACACTAGTTAATTACTTTAGGTAACATGTACAGATCCCTAAATATAAACATGAAATTCAGTTCAGTTTCATTACCTGAAATTTTTTGGGAAAAAGATTTCCACAACCTTCTGCAGTCCCTTAAAAAAAAAAGAACTGGTCAGCCCAACCACATCTAATTTTGCTTCTCTAGGTAGATAAGTGAGGGAAATGCTGCCAAGTCACTTCTGATTTCTGGCATGGCAGGCGAGAGGGGGGGTGCGGACCCGAATGTGCAGAACTGGAAAGCCCCAGAGAGGTAAAGCCAGTGCGCCTTTCCCCTCGCAAAGGGAAATACCCGCCTTGTAGTTTGATTGGGGACAATTAAAGGGCTAGCGGAGCAAACCGCCCCCAAAACTGGACGTTAGGCAAACCAAGCGTCCATAAAAAAAAAGACCCGGTATAGCTGGGGAGATGACGCTCATCAGCCCCGGAGGGGATGTCGTCTCGGGTAGAAAAAATCAACCTGCTGCCTTGTGGGTTTTTGGGTGGGGACAGCAAAAAAGGGTAACGGAAGGCCCGAAGGGAAGCTTGGGTTTAAAATTGAAAACACCACCCGAGCTCCCAAAAGGTACTGAAAGGCTGTGCCTTTCATCCCGTTCCGATGTTTGGCTGCTTATATATCACAATAGAAGTGGTCTAAGAACAATTGAGAAAAATCCCACCTCTTAAATTCCTCTGGTTCTTCTGGAAATGTTTCTTCCGTAAAGTCTCAGTGCTTTTGGGTCTTGGGAACCCTAGTCTAAAGGGCAACAACGCTGAACTTCATCCCCATAGTTCATATTCTTTTGGGATTACTTTCCCCCCTTTTAAAATTATAAATTAGGGGTTTTCCTTCAGTATTTGTCTTTACTCAGTTGTTGAGGTATATGCAACTGGCGTGATTCATCAAAACTAGTCCTCTCTTGGTTTCCTCTTGTCACCCGGGTAAAACTACCTTATTATAATATAGATAAAAAAAGTTCCTCTTCCCCCAAAAATACATATCACAGTGTCATTACTTTTCCTTAATGTTCAATAACCAAAAAATATTTATCAATAATTTCAAAAAGGGTTCGTCTGCTTATTTCTCTTATGGATCAAATCCATAAAAACCAAATTTAAAATTTACTTATCTAATTTCAGCATCCTTTTTTTTTCTCTTGGTTTTTTATTTGGCGATCTCTTGGTCTTCTCTGCCCATCTCTTGGGCTTCTCTGCCCCCACAAGTGGGTCGTTTCAAAAAAAAACCCGGGTTTACCATTACCTATTTTCTATATGTTGGAGTTTTGGCTGATCATTTTACCATCTTTGCATACAAAAAATTGGTGGCAGGGTTGGGGCCCGTTACCTCTGGGCTTTTCATAACCCCGTTACAGATTCCTTTAATTTTTTATCTCTTAACGCCTTTTTTTCTGGGTTGGTTTTTATCCCAAACTTTGTGGTTTCTGTTAAAGTCTCCCCATTCACGAAGTTTTCCCTTGGGGTATCTCGTGGGCCCTATTCAGCGGTATATCCCCTAGGGCAGTAGAGGTTTAATGGGGCCCGTTTCATTTGTGTTTTTGGTGAATTCATTCTGCACCATCTTTATATGTTAATGTTTTTTTACTTTGGGGCCATTCCTTATCATGGTTGGGAACCCCCCTTTTTTCTGATCTTTTTCCCATCCACTGCAGCCCCTGGTAGCCCCGTATCTTGAACTTTTTCTTTTTCCCGTATGTAGGTTTCTTTTTTGCAACATCACTTATTTCTTTTATTAAAAAAATATTTTCCCCAATTTTGTATTTTTTTTGACTCCCTTTTTTTTCCCTTGTTTTAACATTCTGGGGGGGGTTTACCCCCTTTGGGTTTTGGATTACTTTTTCCCTTTGGCTCCCACTAGGTAGAAAAAGGGGATCTCCCGTTCTTAGGGGTTTGGTTCTTTTCAAGACTCAGAATCTGGCACTGCCCCCCTGGGGGAAATTCAAGGGGGGACACCATGACGATTTTTGTTGTACACTGGGGGTGACAAATTTAACTCTACGGGTTGCGTTTTCCTTGGTTGCTGGTGTCCTCCCCACTGCCCCTGTTTTTTTAAACGAAAAATGCTCATGCCTCCCCAACCCCCGCTGTGCCGTAACTTCTGCTGGGGCTAGAGGACTGCCATTTAACTCATAGCTGGGGGGCATGTTGCAACATTTTTATCCCAATGATTTTGTAAGACATAGTTCTCTTATTTTTGGGGTCTAACATTTCCAAATGGGGGGAAAACTGCAGTAAAACTTGGTAAATAGTGAAACACTTTCAAAAAAAGTACTATAGTTTTTAAAAAAAAGAAACAGTAAGATAAACAGCAACGTTTGAAACAAGGCCTTTATCAAGCAAAACGAACAAACAGGAGTGACAAATTAAAATGAAACACAAATGGAAGACCAAATAAAAACTTTTCTAAGGAAAAGCTGGAATAAAAAAGAATAACGAAATAAATGTAACACAAAAAAAAACACATAAAACTTTTGAAATAAAAAACGGAAAAAAAACAATGAAACATCTAGTAAATATATAACGAAAACAAAGCAACATATCCCTTTTAAGTACAAACATAGGAAGAAAGTATGAAGCATAAGAATGTAAGGTTTGGGCCCGTGTGGTCGCAAGGCCATACAAAATCAACCAAATTTTCCAAAAATGGGGTTTTCCCCCTCATCAGAGGAACATGATCGGATGGGGCCTTTACCTGGACATCGCAAGCTCCCGAATGGCCAGTATCATTGAAATGGGGAGCTACAAAGGGGCAAGGCATTGGCGTATTATTTTTAAAAATTAAAAGGTCGGGCCCTTTTAGTCTCCTGGTTTCCCCCAAATAAGGGCCCTTTTGCCGCTTTGGAAAAAAGATAATAAATTTGGGGCTCTTTTTGGCTTTCTTCAACAAGGTTGACTTTTAAAAAAACAGTGCGGGTCTGTTTCCTCGCCCCCCGTGGTTCAGCGCCGCCGACACTGGATGATGCCCAAAAAGACTCTGGATAAAATTAAGGGGAAGGGGGCTTGTCTTATTCCCAAAACTCTCCATTCTTCAGTCTGATCCTGGGGGAAAGTTCAATCTTCCCAAAACTATCCTTTGGTGGCGTACAGGGCCGGGGCAGAAGCCTTAAGGATATGTTGGTTCTGTCGCCTCAAGCCTAATATCCAAGTCATTTTTTGGGACCATCCAGGGGTTTTGGGCCCTCCTTTTAACACTTGTCTTATTCTTTCAGACCATCGGGGTCTTTTCCCAAAACCCTTCGTTGTTGAAACAGTTTCCAAAGTCCCCTAATATTATCTATGCCCTTATCTTAGCGGTGCAAAAGGCCTATTTAAAAAACCGGGAGAACTCAGTAAACCCGGGCGCCCCCTTTCCCCCGATATCGCCAATGCTCTGTGACCCCCGAACACCCATTTCAATGATACTGGCCATTCAGGAGCTTGCGATGTCCCGGTCACAGCCATCCGATCATGTTCCTCTGATGATGTAGTGATTTCTCTGGAGAATCGGTTGATTTCTTTGTATGGGACCTTGCGACCCCCGGGCTAAATTTGTTCTTTAGTACTTTCTCTTCCTATACTTTTTACTCTATATGGGTTTTTTTGCATGTATTCAAGTTATATATTTACTAGATGTTTTTATTTTTTTTTTCCCTTCTATTTCTAGTTTTTATTTTGTTTTTTTGTTACATTTATTTGTTATTGTTTTTTTTCAGCTTTTCCTTAAATACATTTATTTTTCGTCCATTTGTGTTTTTATTTTTTTTTCCCTCTTTTTTGTTTTTAAAAAAACCCTTTTGGGGAAAACTTCTTTTATCCACTGTTTTTTTTTTTAAAAACATAATTTTCTTTGTTTGCTTTTTTCCCAGCATTTCGGGGAGTTTTGGTTTTAAGGGGTCACGGTTCAAACTTGGGAGGCACGGTTTTTCTGCCCTCACGCTGTTTATGGGGGCTTTATGTTTGGGCCGTTATCACTGGGTTCTTTTAAACTGTTTTGCCTTGTGTCCCCTCAGGGATAGATGTTTTGTGCATCTCCACAATTCCCCTTTTTTCCCTTCCAACACACAGTCCATCTTCACCATGGGTCCTGAGCAGTGTGATCCAAAACTGATTAATTTCAATGCCGGGGTCTTATCACCTCTTGTTGCAACTGGGGGGATGGGATGTGGGGCGTTAATCAGGTTTTCCCATTACCCCAAAAAGGTTGTTTAAAAAAACCGGGTTTGGGGGAAAAAATTTTGGCCTGAAGGCCCGGGAAAAATTTTTAAAAAAAGCTTTCAATTTAGATGGGTTTCCGTGAGGTTCGAAAATTATTTCCAATTTTAAAAGGTACAGCCTTTTATTTTCCATAAAAAATACTATTTTACAAAAAAAAACCCTCCCTTTTTGCCCCCCCCAATTTTAAGGCAAAAACAAACCTCCCAAAATTAAAAAAAAAAAAATCCCAAAAAAAGTTTGGGCTTAATTGAAAAACAAAAAAATTTAAAAAAAAAACCTTTAAAAAAGACAAAAAAAAATAAAAATTGTTTTAAATTTAATTCAAAAAAATGATTTTCAAAATGGGGACTTAAAAAGGATAAATTTTTATTTTCCAGCCTAATTTAGGGCCTCAAAAAAACCCCTTTTCCAGACTGGAAGATACAAAACCCCGTGGAGGGGTTGACACCCAAATTGGCCGGGCGGTTTTACACCTTTTTTGCAACTGGGGAGGGGAAAATTGGGGCGTTAACCCCAAAATTGGGAAAAAAACACGGGCTCAGGGCCCAAATTTTGGGAAGGTGGGACGGTTTTTGGGGGAATGGCGGGGTTGTGGAAAATGCCCTTATCATGCGGCCGGACAGTGAATAAAACAAAATCAGAAGCGGTTTTCAACCTGCAGCATTTTTTCCCGAAGGGGGGTGTGCTGAAAACTGTCTCTCCTAATTTTGGGGCCGGTGACATCTGAAACCATACCCTTGAAATGTTGGGGGCAATCAAACAAAATAGGGTTTTTAAAAAAACCAGAAACGGGGCGATAAACGCAATTTTTTGACCAACAAGGCCTTTATCAAGAAAGGGCGAAAAAAGGGGGAAAGTGAAAAATTTAAAAATGAAACAAAAATGGACGACCAAATACAAATGTTTTTAAAGGGAAAAGCTGGAAAAAAAGCGAAAAACGAAATAAATTAACAAAAAAAAACACACATAAAAATAGAAATAAAAAGGGGAAAAGAAACAATAAACCTCAAATAAAATAAAACGAATACTAAAACATATACCCATAAAAAGTACAAAGCATGGGAAAGAAAAGTACAAAGAAGCATAAAAAATGAAATTTCCCGTTAAACCCCAGCGTGGAAAGGGTACCATACAAAAAATAAACCCATTCCCCAAAAACAAATAAACTACGATCATCAGGGGAACATGATCGGATGGCTTGACCCGGCCCCATAAAACCCGGGAATGGCCATTTCTTTTAGAAGGGGTGGCGGGGGGGGTTTAAAGGCTTGGGTATGTGGCTAAGGTGTTGGGCAATGGGTCACTAGTCCCCTGCCGGTTTCCCCAAAAAGGCCTTGTTGCACAGCTTGCAGATAATGGCATAATAATTTACGGGACTGCAGGGAAACTGTCTTCAAAAAGCAGCGGGGCCCGGAAAAACACCGTGCGGGCCCCTGTAACATAAGCACAAGTGTTGCAGCGCCGGCCCCCCACACTGGATGTCCCCAAAATGACTCTGGATATTGGTTTGGGGGGACTGGAGACAACATATCCTTAAGGCTTCTGTCCGTCTTCCCCCGGATAGTGTTGGAAGATTAAACGTTCTCGGGTTCAAACTGAAGAATGGAGATAAGGAATAAGACACAGTCGCCCCCAAGCCAAATTCCAAAAGCCCCATTTTCATCATCCGGGGGCCGTGGGCTAAAACCGTGCTTTTTAATACAACCAAAAGTGTCTTTAAAAAAGTGGGTTTTTGGGACAGTTTCACATCAACCCCAATTATTTCTAGCCTTTTGCAAGGGGTGCAAAAAGGGCCCTTTTTGAAAAGGCCAAAGTGCCCGATTAACCCCAAACAACCTGATATCCCAATGCTCTGGGCCCCTTTTAACCAACCCTTTTCAATTTTACTTTTTAACGGATGTCAGGCCAAAACCCCCGATCATTTTCCCTCTGATGATTTTCATTTGCTCGGGAAAAATGGGTTTTTTCTTTTATATTCCCTTGCGACCACACGGCTCCGTATTTTTTATGCTTCTTAGTACTTTTTTTCCCTTTTTTTCCCCTTTTTAAAAGGGGTTTTGTTGCATGTATTCAAGTTATATATTTACTAGATGTTTCATTGTTTTTTTTCGTTCTTTTTCTAATTTTTATTTGTTTTTTTTTACATTTTTTTTTAAATTTTTGTTTTTTCCCGAATTTTTTGTTTTGATAGTCCTTTTTGTGCCCCCAAATTTTTCCCCCTTTTTTAATTTTGGTAAAGGCCTTGTTAACCAAGCGTTGCTGTTTTTAACTTTTCTTTTTTTTAAAAAAACTATAGTACTTTTTGTCGTTTTCCTGCCAATTTTTACTGCAGTTTTCCCCCTTTTTGGGAAATTTTGGGGGACTCCGACCCAAGTAAGAGAACTATGTCTTAAAAAATCATTGGGATAAAAATGTTGCAACATGCCCCCCAAATTTAAAGGAAAATTTGGATCCTCTCACCCCTAGCAAAAATTCGAAGGCACAGCAGAAAAAAAGGAACATGAGCATACTCTCCCAAAAAGGACAGGTGCTGCAGTCGGGGCACCCCAGCAACCAAGGTCCCCCCAACCCGCATAGAGTTGAATTTTACTCAGTGTACAACAAAAATCGTCATGGTGCTCGCCTGGGGTTTCCCCCGGGGGGGGAAACAGTGCCAGATTCTGAGCCCAGAATCCCCCCCAAAGAACTGGAGACCCTTTTTTCTCCTAGTGGGCCAAAAGGAAAAAGTCGGGCCCAAACCAAAGGAGACAACACCCCCCCTTAATGTTATACAATGGAATACAAAAAGGGTCAATAAAAAATACACAATTAGAAAATATTTTTTTATAAAAAAAATAAGTGTATGTTGCATACAAAAAACCCCAATGGGAAAGTAAACAGTTCAAGATCGGGGCTACCAGTGCTCAGTGGATAAAAAAGATCAAAAGAAAGGGGGTACAAACCTTGATAAGGAATGGTCTCAATGTAACAAAAACATTAACATAAAAAAGATGGTGCAGAATGAATTCACCTAAAACAAAAGTTAGAACTGGACCTTTTAAAACCTCTACTCCTAGTGATATACCCTGAATATGGCTAGCGTAGATATCCCAGAAAAACTTGTAGCAATGGGAGACTTTAACAGCCACTCAAAAAGGGGGATACAACCAACTAGAAAAAAGGGGCGTTGGAGAAAAGAAAATTAGCAAGGCGGAATCTGTAACAGGGTTATGCCAAAGACCAGAGGATGGAACAAAAAATCAACTGGCCAGCCATCTTTATGCAAAAAGATGGGAAAATAATCAGCCATCTCCAAATGAAAAATAGGTAATGGTCAAACAGGTTCTTTTCTTTGACCCACTTGTGGGCAACCCCGAAGACCAAAAAATCGGCAGCAGAAGACCGAGATCGCCAACATAAAAGTGCAAACCAAAAGATAAAGCCCAGAAGATCGTGAAATTGAAAGTAAAAATTTTTTTGTGTTTTTTGGGGTTTGATCCATAAGAGAAATAAGCAGGCAGGTTTTTGCTAGGTATTGATAAATATCTCAGTTATTGAACATTAAAGGGAAAAAGGGAACTGTGATATGTATTTTGAGTAGTTAAAAAACATTTTTCCACCCTATATTATAATAAGTAGTTTTCCCCGGGGAAAAGAAAAAAGAAAACTACCCGATAAAATGACAGCCCGGGTTTGCATATACCCCCAAGGCCGGGAGTGGGTACAATCTAAAGCGCGAAGCACTCAACTTATAGTGTTTTAAAGTGAAAAGTAATCGTCAAAAAGAATATGAACTATGTGGGAGGGGAATTAGCTTTGGGTTGACCTTAAAACTATTTTCCAAGGGGAAAAAGTACCGTAGATTTTCACGGAAGAAACATTTCCAAAAAACCAGGGGAAATTTTAAAGAGGGGGGGTTCTCTCTCGCGATTGTTCTTAGACCATTTCCCAAAAGTTGATATATAAGCAGCCAAACATCAAGAACAGATTTACGTCCCAAACCTTCAGTACCTTTTTAAAACCCCAGGGGGTGTTTAATTTCAACCAAGCTTTTTTGGGTTCCCCTCGTTACCTTTTGCTGCCCCCCACCCAAAACCCCACAAGGAAACAGGTTGATTTTTTTGCGACCCGTGGCGACATGCCCTCCAGGGCTGATGAAATCTGCCCAGCTATCCCAAATTTTTTTTGGGCTTGGTTTTCCCCTAATCCAGTTTTGTGTGCGGTTTGCCCCGTTTGGCCTTTTTTTCCCCCAATCAAACTAAAAAGGCCAGTATTTCCCCTCGAGGGGAAAAAGGCGCACTGGTTTTACCTCTGCTGGGTTTTCCCAGTTCTGCACACCGGGTGGTCCCCCCCGCCTGCCATGCCAGAAATCAAAGTGACTTGGCAGCAGTTCTCATATCTACCTAAAAGGGCAAAATTAGATGTGGTTAGGCTGACCAGTTCTTTTTCTTCTGAAAACTGCAAAGGTTTTTGGGAATCTATTTCCCAAAAAAATTCCCAGGAAATGAAACGGGAACTGAATTTCTTTTTTTTATATTTTTTGAATCTGTACATGTTCCCACTATTAATTAACTGGTGTTTTTTTTTATGTAATAAATTTAGGTAGTGTATTAATGTATAATTAAACCTTTCTTACATGGTGCAGGTTTGGAAGTGGTGTTTTTGTATTAGGGCGTTAAATTTTTTATTTCTATGATTTTAGTTCATGGGGATTCATAATTGAGAATTTAATAGTTGTTTAAAAAAACTTATCCCAAATTTATTATTGTTTTATTTCAAGGTCAATTATGTTTAGTTGGAAAAAGAAAATGTCTTGTAATTAAAATGACCTTTCAAAAACTCTTTCAACTGTTCTTTGCAAATTCTTTTTATCTTTTCTCTTTTTTTTTTCCCCTTTTTCCTTTCTTCTCATTTTCCGGGAGTAATTATACCGGGGAGTCAAAATATATAGGAACCAAATTTCCCTATAAAAAAAACCCCAGATGACAAACAATCACATTAGAAAGGGTAAAACATTATGGCAAACAAGCAGCAGACAAATTTGCTGAATCAGAAAAAAATAAAAGTGACATTACTACCCAATTTTCATGTAGACAACAAGTTCAAAAAGAGAGATATCAAAATAGAAATGAAAACTTTTAAAAATTTTTCCCTGGGGAAAAGAGTTAACAGCCGGGGCAGATTTAAAAAAGGGAAATCAAAAAGGTTTTAAAAACGGTATAACCAAGGGGAAATCTCAAGCACCTGGGAAATCCAGCAACAATAAACTTAGAAATACACAACCATGGCAGGAGGACAATTTAAAATCCCCAAATATGGAAGAGGCCTCATTTCCCCATCATAAAAAAAAAGGGGAAAAAAAAAAGAGGCCAGTAGCTACGGCCCCTAAGGGAACCAGCTGTATTTGCAAAAAAATGGAGAGGATGGTCAGGAAGATTTTAAAAAAGATACATGGAATGAGACAATATTAGTACCAGAACAAGCAGGATTTAGAGAACACAGCAGATCAAATAATATATATATCACTGATTGTTGAAGTTGCCTTCCAACAAAAAAAAAAAAAAGTCTGCACCCTCTGGATAGATCTCAAAAACCTTTGATAAGTATGGAAAGATGGGCTAATAGGTTTAAAATTACAAAGGAATGGAATAAATGCCAACATGGTGAAATGGATCCAATCATTCTTATACAATCGAAAAATAGTCATATGGAAGGCCTCAATAGTAAAAAAATCCTCCTAAAACATTCCCCCCACCATTTTCCCCATCAATGACCTCATACCTGAACTGCCACGGGGTTTTGAGAACTGCCCTATATGCTGATGACTTAGCAGTATGGGGTGTAGAAGAACACATAACTATCATCATCATTGGCCTCTGTCTCGGGAGACAAAAAATTTTTAAGTGTATGTTCTGTGCTGAATACAATGTTTCATGTGGCTGTAATGGCATATTCTGGAGTGGCAATCCTTCCCAAAATTGCCGGTAAAACTGGAGACTAGACCCCGATGCATGGGATGTTCTCTCTGCGCTCTGCCCCCACATGTGATTTTTTTCTTCTTTTTTTTTTAAAGCCCCCCCTCCCCTTCATATGCCTGTCCCCACCCCGCCCCCAAAGTTTTTTTGCATAAGGGGAAAATCCCCCCCCTTAAAAGGTTCAATGACGTAATAAGGGCCCGCCCATACGAGGGGGGGATAGCTGTCCAATAAAGGCCCGGGGTCTCTCCCCCGTCGAAAAAACCTGTGGCGCCCAGTACTCGCCCAATTGATTTGGGAACTTATAACCCTTTTAATTTGTTTTTGTGTTTTTTTAATAACAAAGTCGACCCCGAAGTGACCTCGGTGACGCATGCCGGGATTTTTATGGAGTGGCTGAGTTGCCCAAAATTCAACTCCTCCTCTCGACCTCCTGATAGAATCCCCCTATAACTATAAAAAAATAAACAAACACAAAGAAGCTGCAGACAACATGGGAAACGGGCAGAGAAGTGATTGGTGGAAACAACGCTGAAAATGTCAACAATACTTTTCCCCCAAAAAAAACGCCTGGCGGTTACGGGAAATTTGGGGTGAAATAGAACCACTTTTTGCCACCAGGGAAAAGGGGCGACTAAGGGGGTTTTTGGCTGCAATCGGATGCACATGTCCACTAAGGGAAACCCCAAAACAAATCCCCCAAACGGATGTACCAGCCCGTAAGGTGCATGGCATAGTGAAACGACCCCCAATGAAAAATGGGATAACGGACTAAAATCCAAATCTGCCTCAGAATTTAGCCATGCAGTAAAAATGTCAGACCTACTATCACGGGGGTGGAAACACGGGGGAAAAAAATCCCCAAAGGGGAAGAAAAATCATAAGAATTTTTTCCGGGGAACTCCCCCATTGCGGACTTGGGAAAAAGGGGGCCCCACTTGCCCCTAGCGTCTAAGACAAACTGAATGGGGGGGTGATAATCTGAGGCAGTTTGACTGCCTTTTTAAAAAATCTAAACCCCCAATCTATTTGGGGGTGCGGAACAAGAAAAAAAAGGGGGCCCGTATGACGGAAAAAGGGGGCCCAAATCCCCCGGGGAAACCCAAATTAGAAAAGGGGGAATGACAAAACCCCATTTGGAAAAACAAAACCAAAAGCAAAAAAGTTAGCTATCCTGAAACTGGCTGGATAAAGGTTGGGGAGCTAAAAAAAAGGAACTTTAAAAAGTGAGTATCCAAGGGGAAAAATTGGGAACCAATATCTTTTGAAACTATGTGGAAAAAACAAAAAAAAATTTTAAAAACAAAAAAGCGAACATGAAAAAAGATATTTTTATCAACTGAGAGAAAGAAAATGAACAGTTTTGAATATCTTGGTTTTTTCCCAACAACAGAAAGGAAATGGGATGAAAATTAAAATATGGGTGTGAAGCATGGACATTTAATAAAGCAGTGGAAAAACAAAATGTGCTTTAAATTAAATGTTACCGGAAAAGTCCCCCGTATGTCTTGGACAGGAAACCTCCCCGAAAAATAAATCGAAAACTAACTGAAATAGGAAAAAGAAAATTGAGATATTTTTTGGGCATATAAAAAAAAGAAGTGGGAAGGCCTTCATGGGAAAGGGCATACCTCAAAAAAGAAGAGGAAAAACCCCCGGGGAAGATGGTTTGGGGTGTATCTGATGGTTTTTAACATACGGCTGCAAAACAGGAATCCCGGCCTATGAGAGAGAAATTCCGGAGGACTGTTCCCGGTGGGAAAGGTTTTCTCAGGACAAGCTTTTGATGATGATGATGCTTAATAGTCTTGTAGTGGTAGCTAATTTCCTGATCACATACACTGAATGAAATTAAAAGAACAAAACCGGGGTGAATATTTGCTGCTTACTTTAAGAATTCCAGCGAGATAATCTTCAACAAACTTGCTGTTTTGTGGCTGTATCAACTCCTTCAGCTGTTTGGCTTATATTTAGTCTTTTTCTCCCTCCAAGATTGATCAAAGAACAGAAAGGTCCCTTTTTCTTTCGGGCCAAAGTTCGAAGATGGATTATTGTCCTCTTTTTCCTGAGCCCGGAAAAAAGCAAGCTAAAAAAAAATATGTCAAAAAAAGAAAAGGAAGGAAACCAAAATAAAAAAACAATTGACTTAAAAAACTAAACTTTTTTACTGTTCCCTTTTTCACAGGGGAAATGGGGGGATTATATCATCATTTTTTTTTTGATCTTCTCTTTTTTTTTGTAGGCGTACACAGTGGAGTTAGGTTGCTTCTTCAAATTTGGGTTTTAAATTCCTTTTTTGTTTTCAATGTAATTCAAAAAGGCTTCCCAACTTTATCTTAACAGTTTCCCTTTTTCCAGGGAACCCCCAAGTGAAACTTTTTTCTTATCTGCCTGGACCATCGTCGCCCCAAAGGGATGATTCCCTTCTTTTGAGTTTTATTTTTTTTTTCCCAATTCTTTCTTTCTTTTTTTTTTTTCCTTCTCTGCTTTTTTCCCCTTTAACCCATCTTGGGTTAATTTTTGGTTTTCTGAGAAAATCCCTTTTTCGGTCGCGATATGGTGGGTATTGTGGGTTTGGATGTCTGAAACCCCCTTTTTTTTAGTCCCCTTTCCTTTTTGGTGATTCCTTTTTCCAGGTTTGGCTCTTGCAACGGGTTTGCCGGGTTCATTCGGGCCAAAGTGGAAAAACCTTTTTAGCCCTTTTTTCAATAAATCTAATAGCGGGTGTTTTTCCCAAATTTCCCTAATTTCCTCATTTCTTATTTTCTTTCTTTTTTTATTCTTTCCTCAGGATTTTTTTTGCATGTGGAAATTTTTTCCTTTCTTGTTTTTTTGTCAGTACCCCATGTTTGGCTCTGGGGCCCCGTGTTAGTATAAAGATTGAATTTTTAATCCCTCTTTTTTGTCACTACTGGAATAGCTTGGTTTTCAAAATTGGGGGAAACTGGTACATTAATTTGTTGGCTTCTGGATTCTAGTTTGATTTTCTGTCAGTCTCTATCAATGTGAAGATACTTCCCAAAGGGATTTGAATTCTCTCCCCCTTTTCGTTTGGGCATTTTTTGTATGTTGGAATCTTTTGTTCTCTGCTTATAGTCATGGTTTTTTCGATTGAAGATTTATATTAACTGGAAAACTTTGAAGTATTTTGTAAATGATAACGAATACATATCAGCATGGTTTTTTGCTAAAATTTGGAATTAAAACGGAGTTTATCAATCATTTCAAAGGGCACCATGTGACCTAAAAAATAAACGATTTTAAAAATGTTCATGATCTCTTTTTGAACAGTTAATAAACCATACCTCCACTATTTTTTTAGTGTTTTTGTTTTTAAAAATTTTTAGGACACAAAAAGTTAAGAATGTCATTTCGGTCCACTGCATAGCTGAACCTTAGTTGTGGGTGTTCACTAGTCTCTTTCCCATTAACTGTCTATTATAATTTAACAAGATCACAGATGGGGGAAAAATCATAAAGGGCCCAAAAGTTAATTAAATTAAAATTTATTATAATCCCGTGCATCTTTTTTTAAATTCATTGGAACCTTTCCAAAACCTTTAATTATGTCATCATTGCCCTCCTTTTTAAAAATAGAAAATGTGATTCTTTTCACCACCAAAGATCTTCTGGGGTGACTGAAACAAACAAAAAAAAGTTACAATAAAATAGTTATTGAAGTGTAGAAAAAAAATGGGGTAGATCCCTGTGTAAAAATATGAAAATAACCCAAAAAACAATATTATTCAAGGGGCCCGGTTTCTTTCTTTACACCATTGGCTCTTAGGGCAGCAACAAATTATACCTTCTTCCATAATCTTGGCAGCTCTCTTTATTTGGTTAGTCTGGGGTGGTCATGTTCAAATTTTGTTTGTGTTAATTTTCAAACCACTGGGTACAACCATAAAACCAAATAAAATTCAAGCCTTTTAACAGATGTCTTGACAAATTTTGACTGAAGGGTTGACAGGTTCAACAAGCCTGTAAAAAGAAGGGACGGGCCCCAGGGGCCCAGTTCCCCGGAAAAGGGGGTGTGGGTTGGTATCCTGAAGGGAAGGGGGTTCATGAAACCTTAATGGAGCAATGAAAAATAAACATCTAAGCAGACAGGGGGTTTTTGGAAACAAGGATGCGGGACTAAATCCCCGGGCCGAGACCAAAAATGTGGCGAACAACTTAAAAGGGATATGAAATGTGGCGAAAATTAAAAGACTCCATGGGGAAAAAGAAATAGGAATAAAACCTCAAGTGACTGGAAAGGGCGAAAGGGGCTCGGTGATTTTCCCAAGTAAAATGGGACTCACCATGTTGTGAAGGGAAAAAGCCCCAATCTTAAATCCTTCTGCAATGAAAACTTTTCGAATTTTTTTTTCTTTCTGTTTTCCTCAAAACCTAAAATTTGAAAAATTTCTGAACACCCTTTGCGATTCATAAATTTTCTTTCCACCTCTTATCTCCGGTTTTTATGGGGCCCTTTTTTCCCTTTATCAGGCAACATTGCTCTTTTTTTTGGAAATTTTTTTCCAAAACCCAGTTTTTGTTGTTTCTGGATGTTCATCTGATTTGTCCCCTTTTTCCCCTGATGTCTTCTTCCCATCTCTTCTTTTCCCCCCACATTCTATGTGAACCCTCTTGTGTCTATTTTCCCCTTTTGTTATGCCCGGAAAATTTAAAAAAAAACAAATTTTTGACAATTTTTCCTCGTGAAAAAATTTTCTTTTAAAATACATGGCTTAACAAAAAAATGCAAAATTTAAAACCCTCAAATTTTAAATGTAAATTATGGTTTGTTAAATCTTTATTTGCTTGGTTTTTTCACTTTTTTTTAAAATTTCTCCCAAAATTTTTTCATTCATGGATGTGTGTTCTTCTATTTTAATTTTTTAAAAAACAATCGTTTTTTAAATTTAAAAATGAAAACAAAAAATTTTTAAAAGTCAACATTCAAGGAACTCATAGTAAATTTTTATACATATTAGAAAATAAAAAGAAAATTCATATTGTTAAAAATAAATATTTAAATCAAATAGATGTAAAAAACAACCCCCTGGGTAAACTCAATTTAAATTTCAACCCTTTTCCCGCAAAATTAAAAATCCTTTCATTAACTGCCATCATATCAGGGGTATCCAAAATGGATCAAATTACGCAAACAGTGCCTACACAATTAAATATCGCATTAAAAAGACTTTTTTAAAAAAACCCAAAACTTTATCTGCAAATATGTTAACTGGGATATCTTTTATTTCATCCCCTTTCAGTGTTTCCCCATGACAAGGGCTGTTTTTTAATAACTAAGAGTCTCCCCGGGGTGTGATCGGATGAAACCCAAACAAAGTGCCATTTTTTAAAATATTAATTTCCAGCACCTGGGGAAAATCTGACATCCCGAATGCACACAATGAAGGTTTTCTACCGGATTTCTGGATGAAAATCTGATTTCAAACCCCCCCCTTTTCAAGGGGCGGGCCGGCTGGGCAAAATGCTGATCCCCAAAATAGGATGAAAAAAAATGGAAAGTCAAAAATGGACAAAAGGGGGTTATTTTTGAGGATGAAAACTCATTTGTCATCTTCTTCATGTCGGTCAGAAGGTTAATCAAATTATCCTGCTTTTTCCCAAAATAAAAAAAAATTTATACAGACCACAAAAAAAACCCGAAAAAAATTTAGTAAAAGCAGAAGTTGCCTACAATAAATTTTTTTTAAAAAAACTCCTCAATTACATACAGGAGATTGACACCATGAAACATTTCAAAAAACCAAACCCTTTGTGGTCTAACATTCAAAAAAAATGAAAAAGCATCTTTTTTGGATTTTCTTCTTTTTTTTGCAATTTTAACCCCCCGCCACCTAAAAACCAAGTTTTTCTCTTAATTAAAGCTGGGCCCTTGGGGCCCTGGTTGGAACATTTTAATGTAAATCTCAGGTAAATTGGGTTTAAAACGGTTGGATTGTAATGAAAACTGAATTTATTTTTTAAATAATAGGTTTACACCTTTTGGGCCAAACTCTTCTTTATCAAAATTGTGATCTGCAAAAAAAAACCTGTCTGATGTAATCCAACTACCCTCCAAATGGACTTTCAAATACCATCACTTTTTGGTCTAATAAATAAAAAATTCTTTATATAATTGCTGGAAAGTAGAGGGAAAAGTTTTCCCAAACATCTACACTAGTAAAAGAAAAAATTACAATTTAAAAAAGAAACCTTTTTTTCATACTATGAGGGACATTAGTAAAAAAACCATTAGGCCAAATTTTTCCTAGACCAACAAATTAAGATGGGTGATGTAATTAACACTATTCCTCTATTTCCCGCTAATTCATGAAAAAGGGGGGGACCCGGTATGCGCACCCCTGACCCTTTTTTTAAAAAACCCCCCTCTTCTACTGTCCCCTAGCCATCGGGGGAACCCTTTCGACTTCAAAATCGAGCATTCTTTTTTAAACCTGCTTTTTCTGTTTGGGCCCGCCTTTTTGGATAATCTTTTAAACGTTTTTTCCCTTGTCGTCAAAAATCACACTTTTGCTTAAAAAATGGCATCAATAAAAGTTACTGTCTTGATCATGACTATAAGTTTAGTTCTTTATGGGCTGTTTACTAGACCAGTTTTGCATCATTTTCTCTTTTTTTTATTTTTTTTAATTGGTGTCTCCAAAATATGGAAATATTTAGAAGTTACAAATTTTTGTTTTATGCAATTATTGCCAAAAAACCCTTATTTTAATTTATATTGTGTAAATTGAAGGCCAAAGGGTTGTGTTAATGGTTTTCAAAATATTTTATTTTTTTCCCCTTCTTTGTGACTGTATAAATTATTTAAAATTTTGCAGGAAAAATCGATTTTAGCATCCCCAAATTTTTGGGGCCCAGAAGGACTTCGGTTTACAAATGGCGTTTGGCAATTGCCCGGTTAGCGCCCAAAAAATTTTGATCACTTCATCTTGCCCCCCGGGGCCGGGATTATACTTTTCCTTCATTTGGGCGCAGGATATAATGTTTTATTCATGGATTTTTTGTGGTGTTTTAAAAAGGGGTTTCCGGAAGTATGATGGTGACCGACCCAGAATTACGTTGCTTCAACCCCCCTTTTTTGGGCTATTTAAAAATCGGGGGGGGTGGGGGGAAAATAAACCCAACCGTGGATGGAAGATGCCTGCCCAAGCAGCAGGGGGAAAAAAAAAGCACGTATCTACACACTAAAACCCCAAAGCTATGCAACCAACACTACCCCGGTAGCCCTTATTTGGGGTTAAAAACCAGGTAGGTTAAACCTTTTTTAACCCTCCGGGCACAACAGCAACCACTTTCCCTCACCCCCAGTTTAACCAAAAGAAAAAAGTAAACACGGGGGTCATTTTGAAAAAAATGCAGTGGAAGGGGAAGGGGCCCAAAAAAAAAAAAATAAGCTGAAAAACTTCCTGAAGGGCATCCCCTTCGATGTGCTGCAAAAAAAAAAACACATCTTCCCAAACGGCACAGATTCCCCATTAGGGTTTAAATCTTCCGGCAAGATAGGGAAGCCCAAACCCAAGCGGGAGCCCAGTTGCCATAAAAAACGGGTTCTCAGCCGGGAAAAACGCATCGCTCGTTTCCCAACCGACACAAAAGGCAATAACTTTGCCAAAAACCCAAAAAGGGAAAGGTTTAAAACATATATTCACCACCAAACAAATTTATCCACCAAAACAACATACAACCAAACACAGAAAACTGGATAATAGTTGGAATTTAAAGGTCATTCTCCAAGCGGGGAAAATACTCTGACCTAAATGTAAAAAAGGGGGGTAAGCTTCATCATCAACAACAGTCTTAAGCCATTAAGAACATAAAAATTTAAAAAAAATAGCCCTAAACATGGGCTTTTCAACAACTGGGTTCTAGATGCAGAAAAATAAAACCCCAAGAGGAAGAAGGGAAGACCCCCGCCCTATTGGTCCCTAAATGGAAAAATTTCCCACCCCTGAACTCAGCACCCAAGAGAAAACAGGGAAGCAGCCCCAAATGAAAATTTTTACCCTACACAAAAAGACAAAGGCAATATTTACCAAAGAAAATAAAAAAAAAGCAAGAGACAGTTGGCATTAAAAAACTGCCCCCTAAATCTAAAAAAGACACTAAAAAAACTATGGAAACCCCCCACCAAAAAAATAAATGGTGACAGGACAGAAAAGGGCCAAAACTGTGCTACACACAGACACAGGATTTGTCACCCCGGCCCGAGCGCAGCAGACCTATTAGCTAGAACCTATCAGTGGAAAAATCAAATACAAATTCAACAGGCAAGAAAAAAAAAAAGTTAAAAAACCCGTCAAAACAACTATTGAATAAATCTTAACTCTAAACCCAACAGTTTGTTCATGTTTACCACAGAGCTAAAAAAAAAAAAAGATAAAAGGGGAAAAAAGGGACCTGGGGGGATGGAATTACCAATAATTCCTTAAACACATTGGGCCCCTTGGAAAAGGCCCCCCATTTTTAACCAAAAGCTGGAAAACAGGTCAAATTCCATCAACCTGGAAAGGAACACATCTACCCCATCTTGGGGAAAAAGGGCAGGGGAAAAAAAAGACTCCAAAAAAATATAGATCCATAGCCTTCTCAGCTGTTTCAGGGGAAAATTTATGGAAGGCTAAAATAAACAAAGGGGACTGACATGGGACCTAGAAACCAACCCTTTTCTCACCCCGCCCAGAAAGGACAAAACAGAAGCACAGAGGACCAACCACATCACCTAGGACATTGAAAAGCCTTCCAGGAAAGAAGTAACAACCATGTTCTCCTGGATCCCGAAACCTCCCCCTTCCCAAAGTACAACCAAGTAAAAAAAAAACAACCACCTCAACAAGATAAAAAAAGAAGGAAGGAGTTCCACTGGGCAGTGTGATACCCAAATTTTCCCAATATCATAAATGACATCACCCAAAAGCTGCCCCCCGAAGGTCTCAAACAGCCTACTCAGGAGGACAAATCTGAACAGCTGCAGAACACACTAAAAAAAAAATCTATCTCTACAAAACCGGGAAAAACTGGACAAAAAGATGGGGCCAAAAATTTAACCCACAAAAAAACAGCAACTGTTTTTTTTTCCCCCACCCAGGAAAAGTATTCCAATTTTAAAAACGAAAAAAAAACCCCAAACAGATATACCCACCTTCCTTGGGAAACACCTAGACAGCAGACTTCCTGGGGGAAAAAAAAGAAAAAAATTAAAAAAAGGCCCTACAAAAAACTTGTTATGATGGAAAAAAATAGCTGGCCCTCCTGGGGCACAAATTCAAAAAAAAGGGCTCGGAGCAGTCAGATCCATCATGGGAAAATGGCTCCAACTTTTTGGGCAACAGCAGCCAAAAACACAGAAACTGAAAGGTACAAAAAATGGGCCCAAAAATAACTCTGGGGCAATGAAAAAACAGTCCTATCATGAAATGGAAAAAAAACCCAAAAAAACCTCTAGAACTTTGGGAAAATTTAAAACACTCCCCCGTTTGAAAAACTAAAACAGTTAAAGGAAAACCCTCTACACAAATTAAGGAAAAAACAAAAACTTGCAAAAGGGAAAAACCCAACCATCTGGCCAGAAATTTCATATGCAACATACAGACATCTGAAACTGACCCCCGAACTGTGGGAACCATAATACCAGAGTCAGGACCCTACCAAAAAAATTCCCCAAAAACACCTAGAAGTCTGGAATAATCTCCAAAAAAATGCAAACAGAATAAAAACCATTCCCTCCAAACCCCCCTGAAACCAAAATCCCCCCAGCCTTTTTCCCCATGTTTCAGATACTCAACTACAGAACCCCCCAGAAAGGGGAAGGAAAAAAAGGAAAGAGAGTAGGGCAGAAGGTTTTAATCTTCCTCATAATGATGTCAGTAGACAAAAGTAGCCTTCAACTTGTTTTTTAATCTGGGGGGTGCTGCCTGTGCAGATCTTGATGGAGTCAGAGCGTGTCTTTTGTTGGTAAACCCGGATTCTATTAAGGTCTTTTCTCCGTCATATTTTTTCATGATAATGGATATGTGTGTGGGGATGGTCTACCTTTTTTTTATTCCCTTCCTTTCTTCGCATTCGTTCTTTACGAA
>JADZMA010000392.1:0-35926 GCA_020796225.1 Arion vulgaris
CCAGTTTTTTTTCAGCCTTTTCATTTTCTGGGATCCAGTGCATGTATAAAACTTATCAGATAATTTCTTCTTAGTTGTCCTGTCAGGCAGTTGCAAAACCCAATAGCTTCAATGAACTGTATAATTTGTTTCAGGTCGTTCATAGAACACCTTAGGTTTGAATAAGCAATACTTTGTCTTTAGAGGTCTCTCTGTGGCGTAGAGGTTGGTTGTTCACCTCTCGTCTCAAAGGTATGGTTTGTTCCCTCAGGAGTCATCTGGATTTTTTTCAGAGATTCGGATCTCAGTGTAAGTGAATAGATTTCTAGTCCAAATTGAACGGGCCATGACGTGGTCCATGTTCCACGTTCGCGTAAAGAACCCTTCAGTTCAAATCAAGAAGGCAAGCGGGAAAGCGCTGCCCTGTCAAAAATTCATAAGTAAGATTTGCCTGCGTACTATTTTGGACCAAAAAATCTACCAAGTGAAAATGGAAAAGGCAACCAACATCCAGCCCTTGGAAGACAGAAAAAGGAGAAAAGTGATTCTACAGACTGAAAGGATTAAAAGGATGTCTCACCACCCACTGCAAAAAAAAATGGCTGCTGGGAACCAAAAAAGATTTACAGCGTACAAGCCCCAAACCACAAAGAAAAAAGAAATAGGAAGGTCATACTGGAACTACTAAACCATAATGCCATACCAGAAAAATCCTTTTTGATCACTGGAACCAGACCCCATGCCTAAACAACACTCCGCCCCTATTGTTGACAAGATGCGAACCTAATCTATTGAAGAAACAACTCAATGGAACATCTCCATTACATGTTCCAAAAGCAGCTGGATAGAATTTACACAGATGGATGAACTGGGGCAACCATGAATGGTGGACAGAAGTGACATTAAACCCAGATTTCTCTGTGTCTCTAGTGGCCCTACTGGAAGATATGTTCCAACTTCAAACAGAACTCTTCCCCTTCTATGGCGTACAGCATGGAATAAGCTGCAAGCACCTGCAGAAAATCTGACAGAACAGTTCAAACCTAAAGAACATTCAACTTTCAGAAAGGAAAATTTCCCACGCAGTGGATTCCATCTCAAAGTAGGCATTGCAGACAGTGAGTCCCCGATTTTAGCTAAGGGGCGCCAGGAACAATTTACCACCTGTCTTTCAAAGTCAAGACCCTCACATGAAAAATCTCCTGTAGACTGGAAGACAAGCACTGGATATGATTATGGAAAAGACTCCCTCAGACCTAAGCAGAACAGACCAGGTCATTATTTTTGACTTTGGACACTGCAGACTTAATAAACACTTATATGACTAGGAATAAGTCAAACGCTCTCTCAAGTGTCAGCGCAGAATAGAACCGGCATATCCTGCAAGACTGTCCTCTCCTGGGTGAGCTGAGAAGCAACGTGGAAAATTTTCGACCTGTTTTAGCTTTGGAAACCTGCAGCCCTGAACTGACTGCCCAGTTTGGTCCACAGTAAATTGGGCGCATGACCAGAGATCTGAAAATAAGAAAGATTTTTAAAAAATAAAATATTTCACCATCTCAAAATTACATTTGGGACCACTCGCCGGGTGCTCGGGGTTTGTTTCACTGTCGTGAGATCTTCTTGTTAAGAAAGATAACCGGAGCACACATGTTCTCACTGAAGTGCAATGATGATGGTCCCCCCATGTTACTCACTGAAGTGCAACGATGATGGTCCCACATATTTTTGCTCACCGAAGTGCAATGTGATGGTCCCACCATGGTTACTCACTGAATACCATGATGATGGTCCACACTCATGGTTACTCAGGTACAATGTGAGGGTCCTCACTCATGGTTACTCCCCCAAATACAATGATGATGGTCTATCAATCAATCATTAAGTTCAAGTAGTGCTGTGTTGTCTCTGTAAGCTACATTTTCTCTTTTCTTAAACTGACATGCGAAATGTCTAAAAGTCTGTCTCCCCAATTTCAAGTTTTTCTGTCATATGACTTATTAAATCTCTTGTGGCTGCCCTGTATATAGTTTTATAAGTAAGAGTTGAGAAACAATATTGTCTAGGATACTTCAATCTCCCAAGATGGGGAAAACTCAAATTTAAAACCCCGGACAGATGGCGCTAAATAAAAGACAAGCCATCTAGGAGACAAATCTCCACTATCTTGTGGACAGCCCTTGACTGGTAGGGGTGAAAACAATCTTGCCCCAAAGTAAGAAAAGAAATTTCAGTAAGGTATAATTGCTGATTCAAAAACTTGTAGTGCCATGCGTATACTTCATATGTCAGTCAGAAGCAGTTTCTTTGATTTTGAGTTATTTCTGTATAGATCTGTTTGTTCTCTTCTAGACACTTATATTCAAAGCACATTTTTAAACTGCCTTGTTAAATGTCTATCTTCACACACATGTGTTGCCACTGAGAATATGCATGCTCTTAGTATTCTTATCTGTTCTTCTATCAGTTCCATTCCATACTGTTTTTAGCTGTTTAATTTTTAGTGGCTTGGTGTCTAAAATATAAAGTGTATTGCAAACTGATTACAAGCCCAAATTTGCATTGCTTTAAACAAACACAAAAATAAGTTCAACATTCTAGGAAGTTTTTTTAAATGACCTAAGAAACACATAAAGAGGGAGTGCAGTGGTTAAAGAGCTGTCAGAAATCTGAATAAATATAGAAGAACAAGCTGAAATAATTGGAAAGTTCAATTCCACCATCTAAAGGCTGCAATATACAATTCTATGCCTCAGGAATCTTTCCATACCCAACTTCTTGTTCATCAAGATGGTTAATTTGGAATTTTCCCAAATTAAAAAATATTCTTATAAGTCAGTAAGTTTTACTGCATGCCTATCTATTTTTGCTGATGCAGCAAAAAAAATGTAAACCACCCATTTGTTCTTAACTTAAGTTATACTATAATCATATAGTGATATATTTTACACTAATAATAGATAATACCTAATCTATGACAACAGACAAGTGCCATATATGATATTTGTTGATAACAAATAATTCCGTCAAGGTGAAAAAAAAGCTAAAGTAATTTGTAAAGAGACTACTAATGTGACACAATGTCAAGTTGTCACCCAAAATAATGACCAGGAGTGATTTAGGTCTATAAAGTAAAAGTAGTTACACCAGAGCCATAGTCTGAAGAATATTATCAATATATCGATTCAGATATTTCGACAATTTCGTTTATTATAAACAGTAACGTAACATGACACACAGTAAAGTAAGCTTGGTAAAAGACAACTTACATACCCCTTTCGGTACAATAATGAAATAGATGGTATATGAAGGATAATTTTTATGTAAAGGTGTAACCTAATTAAACTTAGTTTATGTGCTTTACTTTTATTTTAAACCAAGACGTCACTTCAGTATCTATTCTAAAGTCCTCAATGGTAAACTGTCCATTTCGGTACATACGTACCGGCCAACAAATACCGGGTCAGTTAATTGACATGAGCTCGCCCAGTAACGTCTGCTTCGTTTAGCTACCCCAAAATAAATTACTTATACCTTCAGCCCCTAGCTATACGGCCAAAACTGAAGTAAGTGTGCTAATGAAGATATATTCGTAGCTTTGTCAAGTTCCATAAACATTCAAAGAGTTATGCCCGAGAAAAGACCCATGGCGTGCGCCATCTTAAATTTACTAAAGAACTTACAATTTATTGAACTGATTTCTATATCAATTATTTTATGACATAATAAATAAGATTTCAACACTGCTCAATCGCAAATCACTGTACCTGCTGTTCTAGACCAGGCCCATTTTTAATTACACCATTAGGCATGTTAAGCTGTGATTTAACTTTAGCAAAAAAAAAGCGACAATTTGTGAGAAACGGTTTGATCCCAATATTGAATACTACGAGGGACCACGTGACTCGGGACAATCATTTGGTTTGTTTTTCAATATTTAATATTAATTCTGGTATTATTTACTTTTTGATATTAATTTGTGAGGGGTATTAAAACTATTCAAGCTTGACTGGGAAACAGTTCTTACATTTTTTCTACTGTTTAAACGGGGCACTAAATACAAAATTGTTTCATCTTTCAAACCCTAAATTAACTGTCATAACCATCATCGTGTTTCCTGTTTAATTAGTGCAGTGGCGTAAATGATCAGCTGTTTTTATAACTGTCTGGGATGTTGGGTGGCGAGAGATGGGTAGTAACTGACGAAAGTAAGTCCTATGTGGTCGCGGGGTCTTGATCTTATTTGATCCCCATCTCCCAATCTCATTAATTGATTGATTGCACCATCAGTGGCGGCTCGTGGTCATTATTCTTGGTGGGGCCCGACAAACATTGTAAAAATCGTGGTTTTGGGTATTTACTTTATTTTTCTATTCCGGGGAAATTATTCCCCCCAGAAATGAACAAATGCTTCTGTTCTGCAGAAGCTAATATTAAAGCGAGTTGGCTATTAAATAACATAAAATCAAGGACAATTAAATATTACAGACACATCAAACGACATGAGTGCTTCGATAAGTATTTTTTTTTTTATTCACTGAAATGTGAATTGAACATGGACCCCAGTTGGGACATTGACCTTCAACCAACTCATACGAAGTTTTCATGGCTTTAGCAACTATCTTTTGGATCCCAGCTGGGCTAGACCCTCAACCAACTCATGCCAAGTTGTCATGCCTTTAGCTATCTCTTGGACCCAGTTGGGGCAGACCCTCAACCAACTCATGCCAAGTTGTCATGCCTTTGGCTCTCTTGGATCCCCGCGGGCGATGCCTAACCAACTCATGCCAAGTTTCTTGCTTTTGCTATCTCTTGGACCCCAGTTGGGACATGGGCCCTAACTAACTCATGCCAAATATTCATGCCTTTATCTACTATTTTTGAAGCTCATTTTTAAAACTTCCGTATATCGTTAATCTCTGCTTCCAATTCTTCTCCCAGTGTATTCTGTTATGTTATCGTCATGGGACATTAGGCATTCCCATGGGTGCTCTGTCCTTCGCTGCAGCAGCCATCCCAAACTCCATCTTGTAGGCGCATAACTGGCACAACGTACAATCGCTCTTGGAATCAGATCACATACAAATCACACAGAGTGGCTGGCAAGTGGTCGATGTGGAACGTTCGTAGAAGAAGAAACACCACACCCAAAAATCAAGCTCTCAATTTCCCGAAATTTGGGGAACTTCAAATTATCTTTCATTTTGTCAGGCAGACATTTATCTCCGATCTGGTCCCCGGGCATTTGATTTCGCAGCAGAACTACTTTACCACTGTTTTATACATGTTTTTGAAATGTATCTTTCTGTTTGAAATGTCAAAGATCATAATATTTCTTCAAGCGCTTGATGACCCATGTGAGTACCCGCGGACCCCGTTGGTCCCCCGGGCCCCAGTTTTGAAACCCGATCTAAAACTATAAAAAACGGAATAATTTCTTTGTATCGGTTTTCAAGGGCTCTGTCCTACTTCGCGAAATGACACAACCTGTCAGTGTATTTGAAGTCGAAGCTCCCGCAATTCTTCTTCGCGTTCGTTCTTTACACAATTTAATCACCCCTTTGTGATATGTTTGATCTTTGCCAAAAACGTGTATACGTTCATTTTGGGTTTTTGGGCCCTAAACGCATATATTTCTACCCTTTGGGATATTGCATCCATTTTATCCAAACTCCCTTTCTCCTCTTGACATGCGTGGCGGTAACAGTGGTTCTATTCTTTACCATATTTGGGCCCGGTAACCACTCGGGCGGCTCAGCAATAATCTTGGAGTCTCGGGAAAAAATACGCACATGCACGATCCGTTTCGAACCAACGACTTCGGTCCGATTCAGCCCAAAGACCCTTCGGAACACTTGCAGACAGTTTAATTATTTGTTACAGAGATGCCAGAGGTGTTGGTGCTCCATTGCAATCGATCTTCGATGTGCGCGTAGTGACTCAAGCTTCTTCTTCTCCGCTCCATTCGCCCCTTGGTACCCACTCTTTGTGATCTGTATGATCCGAGCATAAGAGCGATTGGTGTCCAGTTATGCCCTCTACAAGTAGCCAGTCATCCGATTTTCCTACACTTTTTACCAGTAGCTTCCCTATCCACTACCTCAATCGCCCCGACTGCCATTGAGGTTGACAAGCGTTGCTTCTGTTGTGGAGCCCCCTCACCCGGGTGGTATGTTTTCATCAAAGAATGATAACAAACAAATAACAAACAAACAAACAAATTAATCAAACAAATGATATAAGATACAAAAAAAAATTGAATGAATGCAGAATTCGTTCTATGAAGGGGCTCTTTGCCAAATTAGCACATGACTTAAAGTACACGTTTTCTCGTCGGTGTATTATTTCCCGTTCCTTGGGATATTCGGGTTGTGTGCTTGTGGCTCTTCTGTCACGATTAAACAGTTCTTCTCTTCTTCAGCCAGAACTCAGCGATCTTTTCCTTCAACCGAGGGCTGTGTCAAGTTTTCTGTATATTGCCAGAGCTCTATCTTACTGCACCTAATCTTTCTAAGTGTCGGTTTGCTATATTGAAAGTTTTGCGAGCGTTTTCTGGGCCCCCATCCCTCCTGATGTACGTTTCTTGACCAAGATCATGCAAGGACAATTATCATTGTAGCAATATACCAGCATACTTCATTTACATTGTAGCATCAAATGGAAACATCAATGCAGATCAATAACACTATCAGAGTCACCTGGTCGAACCTTATATGGTTTCTCTGCTCTCATTGAAACAGACCAGATGTGATCCACCAATCTTCTTCTAACTCCCAAACCATTTCTTTTGGTAGTGTCATTTCCGCCACTGCCTACCCTGACGTTGAAGTCACCACAAAAGATTATGTTCTCTCTCCTGCAAACAAGCATTTCCTGCTGTGTATCCCTTTTTTCACTGCGAGCATAAAATTAACTATAAGCCAAAAACATGCACTGCGAGCATAAAATCAACTATGAAGCACAGAACATGCACTGCAGGCATACACTTAACTATGGCACAGAACATGCACTGCGAGCATTCACATTAACTAATGTAAGACTGTTTCTTACCATCAGGTCTTATAAATGTGACTATTGTTATTTTATTTTATTGTTTTGGCTTTTGGTCCAGTGGCTTTGATTTGTAATAGGGTCCCCCTACTTTTGGTCTACGACGACGAGAGCTATTTGCTGTAGTTCCTTTCTCCATTGTTGATTCTCTACTTCTCTGCTTCTATATGGTTCTCCTCTTCTTTATCCTGGGTTCATAATTTGGTTTTGTTGTTGATTTTATCTCTTCTGATGGCAGTCATTAGATTTATAGTTTGTTATATCATTTTAGTTTGGTCATCCTTTTCTCCTTCATTTAGTTTTCCTTTCACGATGGTATTCATGTTGTAATCAAGACGATACATGATTGTATTCAACAATATAGTAAACAACTAAGATTCTTCAATTTCTATATTTTTAATGGTGTTTAACGGATACAGACAGAATACATCCATCTCACCCAATGTTTTATCTCGTCTCTATCTTCTCACTGTCCTTGTAACCTTTTCCAATCGTCACTATTTTCTACACAGCGTCTATCTCGTAGTTATTGTTGCGCCTCTGTTAGAAATTGCAACACATAGTCTCAACTATTAAATAATCTAATTATACTACACTAACTATCTGGCTAACTGTCCACTTCTCCGCTGCCATCTGGGAACTGGCACCCCCTGGAGACCTCGCCATCGCCCCGATGGCGAAATTCAGAAAAAATTGCAAGGTAGTGTTCGGTAGGGTGATTAGAGTGGTAGAGCTAAAAGGAACTAGTCACCTCACGTGTTAACGTGGCCCCACAACAACTCTATAACACCCAAACCATGGTCGAAAAAAAAAAAGAAAACCCTGACGGGATCTCGGAAGACCAAGTTGAACGAGCAAATGGGAACTAATCCACGTCGTTGAACGTGACTCGTCAACTGGTCATAGGTGACCGCCTCAACAACATAACCCCTCTGTGCTCTTGTGCTGAAACCAAGCAATAGAAATTAATCAGCATAATTATAATTGATCTGGAAAATTGGCCGAAATGTCTCGACGCGACCAACGCTACTTGGCCAATGTGGGTGGCTGTACTGGACATCAATCCTAAATTGAGGTATATGGTTTGAGGGCAGCTTATCTGTATGTCACTAATCACTATGTCTTTCTTGCATGTCAGAGTCTTGTCACACTATCTGAAATCTCAAACAAAAAAACAAGTTACAAATCGAAACAAAAGGAAAAACATATATATAACGTTAACTTTTCACGTTATATGTCCTCAGAGTAATATCACCAATGCTCCCTATCAAGCCGCAATGAAAAGATTTCACAACGTCGTCATAATACCTCCATATCACAAATAAAAAACAATGCAAATATTTTCCACAGAATCTCAAACATGTGGGTGATATAATATAACCCACCTGGGCTATTGATCATCCACCCTCAACCCCAAAGAATATCTCCAACAGTATACAAATCCAATTTACTTAATAACCCCTCACCAGGGAATCTTATCATAATTACAAATCCCAAGTCGCATCTGTTTACAACAATTTTTCTCTCATTCATTTGTGCCAACCAATGTCCAAGACATTTTCATTATTCCAAGAAATTTTCACATCTCTTGATGTGGCGGCCAGATATCATCAGCCGAGATTGGCTCGCATCATTAATGGACTAAAACCCAAATAGCCTGATTGAACATCGTGTCTGTACTACTCGGTACCCTGTTGGGAATAAAGGTTTCCTAATTTATTGACACCCCTACTATGGTCTATTCGCCTGCGTACCATACTATCAATGGTATAATACAAATTTCCTTGTTTAATATCCGCTTGTTTATGGAGACGGGAACCTGTCGCTGACCCCCTTTATGGGCCTCCGTTAATCTCTTTCTAGGACAGACTAAATAGTCTTTCTCTGCATCATCAGGGTGAAATAAATCCTCTATGATGAAATTTATAGGTAATTGAGGATGTCTACAAAGTAAAAAGTATGTGACCCCCCAGTAGAGTATGAGGGTAATATTGTCCCTAACACTATTTAGGTACATGTCTAGACCATTCCACTTTATCAGACTCCTCTAATGAACGGAGTATAGTCAACAATGTCCTATTAAACCTTTCGCATATGGCATTCCCTCATGGATTATATGTGGTGGTCTTGGATTTTTATCCCATACCTTTGACAGAGTTCCAGAACAATGGAGGACTCAAACCCTTTCCTTGGTCAGTGAAATTTACTGGGTATCCCAAAGTCTGGTATCCATCTACTCTGCATGACTTCTCCACTTTTTTTTGCAGTTTGGTCAATATTAGGTAAGCGACCACATACTTAGTAAACACATCAGTCATAATCAAGATATGTTTAAACCCTTGGGAATCTCTTAAAGTTCAACAAAATCCATGCAACCATCTCCAACGGGCGGTTGGCTCATATGACCGTAGGTATTGTAATCTTCTTTAGGGGTTTAGACATATTACAAATGGAACAAGATTTCACCAAATTATTGATCCCATTCATCCCACCCAAAAAATCAAGTTTTAATAATGCTAATGTCCTATCCGCCCTGATGACCGATTTCGTGAATAGCAGTCAATACAATCGGTCTTAAGACGTGGTCAATAATTTTTAATCCATCACACTCATTATCCTCATCCCTTTTAATACAAAGTATTCCTCTTCGAATACCTATCATGATGTGACCCGCCCTCGGGTTTCCCGGAATCCCAGGTCGTTCACTGGAGCATCTGTTTCCAAGTTTTAAATACTACCTGAAGCCCCAAGCCCTTTGCTGCAATTGTTGTATTTCTTTCAAACCATAAGTGACATGTTGTTTCTTTGCGGTAGTTCCCATCATCTCTACAGTCAAATCACGACTGTAAAAAGGTGTTAAAACAGCAAGGTTGATTCCAATATCCTCATCTTCGAAAAGCATCATAATGCGTTTCGTCCTGCGTCTCAGGCAGGGGATACCGTGATAAAAAATCGGCATTTTTGTTTAATGTACCTTTACGATGTTTGACTTCGTAATCAAACACAGCCAACTGAGATAGCCACCTTTGTTCAATGGCCCCTAGATGCGCCTTATTTGAAAAAGTCAAACCCTTATTATCCGTAAAAAAAAGTCACCTTGTTACCTAATAGATAAGAACAAACCTTTCAGTTATAGCCCCTTTCAAACAACAATTCAGTTTAAAAATCTCTTTTATTTTTTTCTTCTCTGCGAAGTCCTACTGGCATAAGCTATTACTTTACATTAGAATTCTGCTGCTGGCTCAACCAGCCCCCCAAACCACTAAAGACGCATCAATGTCAAAATAAATGGACTGCCAAAATCGGGGAATCCCAGAATGGTAGAAATCAATTTAGATTGAAAAAATCTCGAAAGAACTTTCACAATCACTAATCCAATGAAACTTAGACAAACCAGTGGTTAAATGTCGTTTCGATTCACGAAATAAACCAGAAGAATGGCATTCATTACCAAATCCCAAAAGAGTTTGGCAATCTGTGAAATCGGTATAAATTTTCTATAATACCCCCATGCCCAGAAGGCCCTCTTGCTTTACGTAGTGTATGCTAAGATTCTGTATGGATGATACCTTATTGCTGTGTATTAACATTTTCCGAAATAAATGTGACCCAAAAAATCACAGAATCCCCAAAAAACCCTTTATTAGGATTAACTTTTAGACCTATAGATCTTTTCCTTTCCCAAAACATTACCTAAACAGATCAAATGGTCATCAAAATCTGTTGAAAAAATCAACATATCATCTAAATATACTAGTAAAGATTTAAACATAAATCTGACATTGGGTTTTGCATTGGCGTTGAAAAGTGCCCGCAGAATTAGTCAATCCATTGGCATTCTGTATATTCATACAATCAAAATTACAAAATGCCGTTTTTTCTATGTCCTCTTGTTTCATTGCCCCCTTGGAGTATCCCCTGGTTAAATCCAGAGTGGTAAACAACTGCACCATTCAGGGGGTCAAGTAGTCATCAATACGGGGAGGTACGCATCCTTAATAGTCTTTTTTTTCAATGCACGATAATCTGCACGGGCGCAAAGTTCCGTTCTTCTTCTTAACTAATACTACTGGCGCAGCCCAGGGGCTGACGCTCTCGGGTAAACCCGTTTCTGTGGGGGATCCGTAATTTTGGTTCTGCACCTCTGTATAAATGCAGGCGGAATCCGCCTGTGCAACAATAGGTTGGTATCCTGTAACCGGATTTCGTGCTGAAATTTGTCAAGCATTAACATCAAAATCATTATGAAAAAACATCATCATATCTCTCAATAGAGACAACTTGCAGCTTTTGATTGGGAGATCCCTCATCCTCTCAGATCAGATCGCTTGATCCAATGTTTATGTTCGATAGGGAAAACCCAAAATTATCATACAAAAAGCTGCACATTCCACTGGTTCATAGAGATGACATTAAAATTCCATCATTGGAAAAATCAATTTACAAATATTTCTACAACTGTCCCATTGGAAAGGAAAACATCTTCATTTTCAATATTCAAAACATGAATAGCACAAATTTCTATTAAATCAGTAACAGTATTTACCTTTAATGCCCTTTCGAAGCAAAGAACGGTTGGACTCAAAAAAGACCTGGCGACCATACTATTCCACCTTTAACTCGAACCCTATCACTCCCAGTGAACAGCTTTAATATGCGATTTCTTTCCCCTTTGCAGACCAAATAAAGGCCGGAAGGGGGGACGGTACCACTTTATCAGGTACGGACTGGATAGAAAGGGCCTAGAATTGGTTGAAACAACCGAGAACTAGAATATTCGTCCAATAATAGCATTATAATCACCATTATGGAAAGGGGTATCTTTAAAGACATAGAATCCCCAATTCGTAAGATAAGTATTTAAAACATATTAACTATAACATGGCCTACGTAAGGTATATGAAGTCCATTTGCGCTTTTATGCCCCAATTTTCCCCATTTAGACAGAATCTGGAAAATACAAGCGAAATGCCTTTCAGTCAGGCGGAAACCTGAGACCAGTGTCAATAAGACACCTAAACACATTCATATCCACATATCACGCAGTAGTTGGTTTCCTACCATCTTTTGTTCTGGGCCCTGTTCGCTGGCACCCAGGGTGTGCCCCTCTCCTGAGTGGCGCCCGTTTAAATTATTAACCTCAAGCCTGTACCCTGACCATCCAAACCACATCGCGAGCAGCGGAGCGTGGAGGATATCCCTCATCTCCACCCTGGAAGCGGGGAGTATAGTTACAAATTTCCAGGACGCATGGAGTAATCAGGACGGTGGCCCCGGAGGCCCCATTCACATTCCTGACCATCCTGGACTCGAGGTTGTCCACACGCCGCCCCAATCGATCCAAATTCCTAGAATCCATCCCAGGGATGGGGTTGGACTCCATCGCAACCCTCATCTCTGCATTGCAGGAAGGTGTGGAGGGTGCTCCTGCAACTTTGGACATCAGCATGCTGGAACACAACCTGTCTAAGGTGCCACAAAGTGATCCCGAAGATTGTTGGGATCAGGGGGTCGATCCTCCTAGCTGAGCCGTGGTGACTTTCGGGAAAAGCTCTGCTATCCATGGGGAAAAGTCAAGGCACGTCTCCCCGCTATTCTGAGAAGAGCGAAAGCGAACAGTAGCGCATGAGCCGATCTTGTCACCAAACACACCCAGGAGGCCTGTCAACAGGGACTCTGGGTCCTTCACCGTCATCATTTGTATGGCAAGTTCCCTACGGACTGAATCGGAGACGTGCTCGAAAAGCGCATTGACCCCATCCTGACCTTCAGCCCATGGGACGTCCCGTAATGTCGAAAGTCCTCAAACTCATCCCCAGAGGGGCCATCACGAACCCAAATGTCCGTGAGGGGCCCACATGGAGGACGAGGACGTTCCCTGCAGTAGGATAAGACGGCACAGGAACAGATGAACAGCCATATCCATCCAAAACCGGAGATTCCACCAAGGCTGCAGGAGGTGCCAGTACAGGAGGCAGTACCTCCAACGTTGCATCCTCACCGGCCCTATTTCCTCTAGTGCCTCTGTGAGACATCATACAAAAACACCCTTAAAGGCGAAATGTAAACAATAGTACGAATTATATCAAAGTGTCAGAAATAGCAAAATCGTATGATTATGAATAAGTATGCCAATAATTAAAGTGTCATCCTAATCAATATCAATTTGGTATATATAGAAAAAATCATCACTCCATCACTGCAATGCTTGTGATCAATCCATACCGGCCACTCAATAGACATATGGCATTGTCATAGTAGATAATCTCACTTTCACCACTATACACCCGTCATTTATACTGACAAACATTAGCAATGTCAATCCCCGGGAGTGTATTCTTAGAACAGCAAATATACAAACCGTTATGAAAATCACTGGTAAAAATAGGTAATCAAGAAGTTCGATTGCTAGTCGTTCCACACAAAATGCAACCAATTAAATAATCTCTGAAAAATAGCAATATTAGGAATGATAGGAAACAAAGTAGTACTTACTAATATTGTAACACTTGATGTAAATGTCTTAGAAAACACATGGCAATAAACATGTATCAGGCTTGTAGTCGTAGTAGTGATCTCCCAGGGTCCATACGAGAGAGGTAGAATGACAGGAACAGTGTTCTTGACCGGTAGATGTGGTCTCAAGAAGAAGAGCTGTTGTTGAATAATAAATTGCTAAGATTCTTGAGGATGGAGAAAATATATGACCGGTGGGTGGCTCACGCCGGTCACCTTCCTCTTATCACAGGTAAATCATGTACATAGTATGTAACGAACCACAATCACAGTATATAATGTCAATATTCGTCATCCCAGCAAATTGTCATGATTCATCAAATGGTCCATGGGAGTTGGCGTGAAGATATTGTTGGTGTGAAAGTCATTAACACGGGAACAACATAACGTCTTGAGAGTCTCCGAACCAGTTCCATAGTTGTGCAAAGTCCATTAGTAAAATTCGCCACATTCAGGTGTTAGTACTTCGACAGGGTAGCACAGGCAAATGATGAAGTACTAGTCTGATAGAGTAAATGTTCTACTTGCAACGAGGAATGCAGACTGGTGACAGCACAAGCTGGCCGTCGAGATGCGTCGACTTTCAAACAAGGTACAGACTCCAGGTCCCGAAGTTGCTTGATGAAGAAAGTTAGGGCAAACAATCGACAAGTGTTATGACCCAATGTTGATCGAAAACTTGAAGAACATGCATGGCAAGGTTGATTGAAGGAACATTTTGACAAGTGTTATGCCCTAATGTTGATTGAAGACTGGAATGACATGCATAACAAGGTTGATTGAAGGGGCGTGAGCAACCGATTGACAAGTGTTATGCCCTAATGTTGATTGAAGACTTAAATGACATGCATAACAAGGTTGATTGAAGGAACGTGAGCAAGCAATTAGCAAGTGTTATGCCCCAAGGATGCAAATGATAAAGATCATCCCAGCATACTGGTCAGAAGGCAAGGTGACCAGCAGGCAACGTACATACAAATCGAAGCGTGGTAAACAATGTATAAAACTAGCAACTCACGTAAACAGCTTATTCTGGTCCACGAATCCTACCGTTGACAGGGTGGGCTGATATATTTTAATTTTCTGACACCATTGAAGTAGGGCCCCCGGTTTCTTACCATCGGGTCTTATAGTGGTGACTATGTGTTGTTGTTGAAGTAGGGCCCCCGGTTTCTTACCATCGGGTCTTATAGTGGTGACTATGTGTTGTTGTTGTTATTGTTGTTATTGGCTTTTGGTCCGAGTGGCTTTGATTTGTAATAGGTCCCCTACTTTTGGTCTACGACGACGAGAGCTATTTGCTGTAGTTCCTTTCTCCATTGTTGATTGCTACTACTTCTCTGCTTCTATATGGTTCTCCTCTTCTTTATCCTGGGTTCATAATTTGGTTTTGTTGTTGATGTATCTCTTCTGATGGCAGTCATTAGATTTATAGTTTGTTATATCATTTTAGTTTGGTCCATCCTTTTTCTCCTTCATTTAGTTTTCCTTACACGATGGTATTCATGTTGTAATCAAGACGATACATGATTGTATTCAACAATATAGTAAACAACTAGATTCAACATTTCTATATTTTTAATGGTGTTTAACGGATACAGAAAAGAATACATCCATCTACATCCAATGTTTTATCTCGTCTCCTATCTTCTCACTGTCCCAGCAACCGTTCCTAAATCGTCACTATTTTACTACACAAAGCGTCATGTCTCTAGTTATGTGTTGGCCTCTGCTTGAGAGTGCAACACATAGTCCCCCAACATTAAATAATCTAATTATACTACCTAACTATCTTTAACTTCCACTTCTCCGCTGCCATCTGGGAACTATGACACTATGAAGCCAGAACATGAGTCTGCCTCTAACAGCGTGTGCGTGTTGGTGTCACAATTCCACCTCGACATGCCTACTTCAGATGCCGCTCGCCCGTGTTGTGCCAGGCCCCAGAAGCAAAGAACAGTACCACTGCAACCTACAATGCATGTTGTAAGAGGCGCCTGATGTAGGTCCCAGGATGCTACCCTAGTGAAAAAAAGCAGCTGGGAAAACGGATGTGCTGGCCTCTTTTAGGTGCATAACTGGCACAACGTACAATCGCTCTTAGGCTCAGATCACATACAAATCACACAAGTGGCACACACCGCCTGTTCTGTTGTAAAGTTATGACAGCCTGCATTGCGAAATGTCCATTCTCCTAGATTGGTTTTGGAGGTAACTATTTCGGCAACCCCGAAGATTGTCGAGGCAGAGCCAACTATAAACTACTGGGCCTTCAGGCTCAGGTAGGGAAAGTGAAATCATACCCCAACTACACCACGTGACCTCGCATTTTCCCGTATTGGTGTATATAGACGAATCCATTTTAAAATCAACACAAAATGCTAACTCGAAGTCATATTATGCAACAAGTCAAGTTTAACAATAAGGGAATATCAATTTATAAATATTTTCCTAAAAAAATAACTCAGGGGTTAAGTTTGAAAAAGGTGCAGTGCCCAAACATCTCTTTTCAGATCCTTTTCTTATCTGGTCGGGAATCCCGGCCCGTTGTCTGGCCTGTTAAACCTGGCTGTGTCGGAAGGCCCGTCTCGCCATTACTACAATTTCATAGGATGCATCATTTTTCTACTCGTTCAACATTCTTTTTCCTGCACTTACTTTTCTTTTTTTACCTCTCCTACCTTCTTTGGGCCATTTTATTAGATGACTGCCCTTTTTGGGGTAGCGCAGAACCCCCGCCTCATCAGCTCCGTTCCCAAGACAGAATCCATTTCCCCAAAAGACCTCATGGGGACTAATTACGTTGGGTCCGGATAAATATCATTCTAAGTACAACAAAACTGGAAAGGGGCCCTTTTAAAAATAAGGGAAAAAAAAATTAAAAAAAACCCCCCCTTTTTTTTTAAAAAAGGAAAGGACTTTTTCTTTTAAATTTTGGCTCTGTTCTCTTATTTTAAACCGCCTCTTTTTTAATCTTTCTTTTCCATCTCTTCCGATACATTCATTTTTAAAAAAACCCTCATTTCTGTCGTTTTTTTTTTTAAATTTTTGGATCCAGTTCAAAGTTTCTTTTTTTGTCTATAATTTTTTATTTAGCACAGCTCAGGATAAATTTTGGGCATCTTTTTGTTCTCTAATCTTTTTTTTTCTCACAGCTCAGGATAAGAAAGATTTCAAACAGGCTTTTGTGTCTTCTCTAATCTTCTTTGTCTCACATCGGGAAAAGGGGAAAAATTTGAACGGCTTTTTTTTGCTTCTTAATCTTCTTTGTCTACAGCGTCAGGATAAGAAATTTCTAGAACGGCTTTGTGTACATCAAAAACAATGCCCCTTCCCCCCTTTTATCTCTGAGATCTCCCTTTTTCTGGACGCCCTTTTTGCTTTAACCCTTATCGGGTATCATTGCTCTTTTACGACTTGGTGAAACTCAAAGGGGAAATACGAAATGACTGTCTTCTTTCTTTTTTTGTCTCACACTGTTATCAGGTTCTTGAATTCATTTTTTATTTTTCGTTATTTTATTAATTGACAATCATCTTTTCACTTGTGAAGTAACCGGGGGTTTAAAATTTTTTCTTGGAAATAAAAGCGACATACGCCCCTCATCGGGGTTGCCAATGTAATTTAAAAGATCGTGAAAATATTTTGTAAAAATTATATTTTTATTGTAAAATAATTTCTAATAATTCTTTAAATGGATTTTTATCTTGCGCTGTTCTGGTTTTGGGAAATTCCCTTTTTTTTTGAGATTCTGCTTCAATCTAACCATTTTTTTCTGGTTTTTCTCCCCTTCTTTTGTTTCTGTTGAAAAAAAAATATGTATCAGTGGGTTTTTTCATTTTTTCGGAACCCCATTCTTTGTTCCTAAATTAATTCAAAAAAGGTTCTTCCGTTATGACCCAGTTGAATAAACAGACTAAATTTTAAATCTCAAAATTGGCGGGATGAAAATGCAAACAGAACAGGGTTCTGTAAACATCTCACCCTCCTCTATTCAAAAAAAATGAATTTTTCTAAATAACAAGCTACAATGTTATAAAAATGTTGGGAAAATTTTCGTCTTTTACAAAATATTTAAAAACAAATATGGTAATTTGAGGTATCCCCGTGATCCCCTATTATCACCCCAAGATTTTTCCCCAGAAGACGCTTTCGGGTTTTAGTTTGACTAATGAAAACAATGGTTTTCCCTTGGAAATCTAAGATAGTTAAAATCAAGGAAAATAAATGAATAAAGGATGGTTCTGGTTTTGGTTCTAAACGACGTCATTGCACTTGGGCAACCCTGAAACATACAAACAAGTACTATATTTTTACAAAATCAACGTGACGATAAAGCAGCCCAATGGGTGCTCAGTCTAACAGATATCAAAAAGTATGCATACTGATGGTTCCTGGCCCCTTTTAAAATCCTCCCCCCTCTGCCCCCAGGTATCCAGTTCTCTCCCCACAGGTAACTCCAAACTGCAAAAAGCTGGATCGATTCAACATCTAGTGTCCCCCTCAACAGGTGTTAAAGGGCTGAAGAACATCCCTTATCAATCTTAAACTTAAACAATGTGCTGTTATAAGGCCTGTCCGCTCTTTGTGCAAACTCCCATGCCCAGAACAGTAGGTCCACTAAGCCTCAATTTTTATAAACCACATACTCCTCGAAACCTGTTTTTTTTGGATCTTGGAACGAAAGGGGTGCTCCAGGGCATCTTTTTCAACCTGCCCTGAAAGAAAAAACATGGATAGAGAATAAAAAGATAAAAAAAGGGCTTTGGAGAATCGGGTTCTAGAACCTTGCCCCGGGGTATGGGGGGGAAAAGGATTCGTTGTCTTTAAATTCGGGTTTAAAGAGGGTTGTGGGTTCAATCACACTCGTGCAACCAGGGAAAGGGGGCCTCTATACCTGCATTTTAAAAAAACAAGGTGAGCGTAAGTAGTATGGGGCGGATTAGAAAAATGTTGCGTTCGCCTATCAACCCGGACAAAAGGTGCTTGGGTTAATCCCCCACTCGTCTTTTTACGCGTGGGGAAAAAGTTGTCCCCCCTACCTCCTGCAAATAGGGTCTAGAAAGGGAAGTGGTACTTCATAAACATCAGAAAGGCGGGGATTTTTTTAAAATATAAAACAGGAGAGACAAATTTTTTAATTTTAAAAGGGGGAATTACCACTGAAGTCAAAAAACAAAATGTCGCGGACGACACTCATAAAAAGGGGAAAGCAGGTGTTCCAAAAATCAGTCAAACGACCGAAGCCCACACCCCTGAATTCAGAGGGGCACAAGAAGAAAAAATAAAGGTAAAAAAAGAAAACATTTGGGAAAAATGGAAAAGTCAAAGTCTAAACAAGAAGCTGAAATCTTTCAATCAAATTTAATCGGGGGTGTTCTGGTCCCGAAAAAAGGGGGGACAACAAAAAAAACTCACTGAAAATGAACTTCATAAATTTTTTGTTTAGTGAATAGAGGACTGGGATGGTATGATAAAATTCGAAAAGGAACTCAAAAAGAACTAAAAAGATACCAGTGGGAAAGCTATGGAAGGCGCTGGCTGGATAGAAACACGGCGAAAAAAAGAAACTTGGCCCAAAATATTTTGGAATAAAAGGGGAAAGGGGGGTTGGGGGAAAGGGCCAGAAATACCTAAAAACATAATGAAATTAAAACATAGGTAAAACATGGAATGAATTGGAAAGGATGGAGAGGAGAGAGAGAAAAAAAGTGGAAGAAGCAAAAGTTTTTGGCCCGTGCTCCCTTGTTTGAAGGGGAAAAAGAAAAAAAATACTTTTAAATTTTTGGGGTTTGGTTTTTGGGTTTTGGGCTAAACGCTCATTGCACTCGGGCAGACCCCAGGTCTCAGTCTCCCCCCAAAAGATTCGGGTATCATACGTGGTTCCTGTTCGCTGATTAAACCCCCTCACTCTCCCCCTCAGGCATCAGTTCGCGAAAAGGGGAACCCCTGCAAATCGCGTCATTCAACATATTTGTGTCCTCATCCAATAGAGGGGTTCGAAAGACTGAATATCCCCTATCCCTCTTCAATCCCCCAAAAATCGTCCTTTTTAAGCCCCCCGCTCTTCATTTAAAACCCCATGCAGGACTATATCCCGTAAGCCGCTGGAGGGTTAAACTTCTATAGACACCCTCTGCAAAAACCCGTCCTTCTGGATCGGAACATCGACTGGAGTGGAACCTCCCCGTAATAAGTCCCGAAATCCCAAAGGAGGCCATAACACCTCAACCTCCATCCTCATACTAAATGTTTTCCTGTATGTCCCCCTTCCTCTGCCAACCTACCATGCCCCTAACCAAAAACAGCCGGTTTCTACCCGTTAAACCACCCCTCGTAAACAACATCATCCCCCTTTTCTTCTATCAGCCCTTTAAACCCGGATCCCCCCATGTTCCCCCAAACTCCCTTCTCTTAAGAAAATAACGTTTAGATAGTTCATTTCCCCATCTGGGGATCCCTTCCCCCTTTTGTGGTCCAACCGTAGTCACCTGGGTGTTCTCTCAGCCCGGGCCCTAGACTCCAATTTCAAATAAATAATAAATACCAAAAAAAAAAGATTGTCAAAAGCCCCATATTTCATCATCATTAATTGGTTGTTATGGACCATCATTTGCACTTGATGAGTAACCATGTTCTCGGTCTCTTTTTTGGAAGATCTCAGCTGCAGTCAATATATCCCAGGGTCCCCGTTAATTTTTAAGATATGAAAATATTTTGTAGGGAAATTTTCTTTTTTAAATCTTTTCTGTAAATTTTTCCCGGCAACAGTTTTTTCTTTCTTCTCATTTTTAACTGAGGTTCTTTACGTGCTCAAATTTTTTTGACCCCCTTTATCGTCCTCCCCAAAGGACTGGGAAATATTTTGCCTAAATGAGATGGATCTCCCAAAAATAAAATCGCTCCCGGGCGCAACCATACCTTTTACACTGGGCTCCAAAACCCCTACGCCCCAGCTCTTTTCATCATTGTTGTAGTGAGATGGAACGACAACGATAAACAAGTAGATGAAGAAAATTAAAGCTCCGAATTTCCCCTTGACATCTGTGTTCTTTTGGCTTGGGAAATGGGGATCCCAAAAATTTAAAACAAATAAGATTCGCCCTTTTTCAGCGATTCTTCGACGATTCTCCCCTGAAATGGTATGCGCGTTGCAAAAACAGACCTTGGGCAAAAAAAGGACAGGAACCCCTGATGACCCATGTTAAAAAGAGAACATAGTGATATGTTGGGCATACCCCACAAAGGGAATTGGTGTCACTAGACAACCCAGTGGAACCCCCAAGGGGAAAAAAATAAAAAAAGGAGTCCTAAAAGAATGGGGCAGAAGTCTTCCCGAGAACTAAAAGGACCCTCGCTACCTGGGAGACCAAAAAAACCAAAGGAATGGGGAAAATGGTGAACAACAAATGTCCCTTTCTCCCCCGAGGGGAGGGAATAAAAAAAAAGTTGGGTAAACAGATAAATAGGGGGGGAAAATTCGGCAGGAGAAAAAAAATACAAATCTTCAATAATAGGGTGATAAAACTGCTCAGGGACGTTTTTCCCCTTTTTGTCCCCTTTTACTGGGTTTTTTGCCCGTGTCGTTTTTTGTTTTTTTCTTGTGGCGGGGGTTAGTTATTTTTTTATTTGACGGGGTTTTGCTATTTATATCCATCGTTTTCAGGGTCTTTCTCTCATTTCTTTCCTGATGTTCTGTTGAAAAAATCTGTTACAGTGGGATTTAATAACCGAAACACTTCATTCTTTTTTTCTCAATGTAATTCAAACAAATTTTTGTCCCAACTTGGTTTCCGTACAACGCCCACTCACACTGTGGTATTTGATCCTGTAATTACGCGCCAAGTAAATTAGTGTACTAACCAGTAAGCTTTCCATGGGCGTCCACACGTTAAGTTGCAGGGAGGGAGGGAAGTGCCCCATCCACCTTAATATTTATATACATGTAACAATCGAAATCTGATCTGAATTTGGTCTTCTGCATTTCAGCGTAGTAAACTACCAATGCATTTTTTTTCACCCCCGCCCCACCCTCTTCCTTTCCCCACCAGGAAAAATGTATGTGGACGCCCATGAAGCTATAAAGTTATGTTGGTGTGCTTTAAACAAAATCAACGTCAACGCGTCTAGTAAAAACAACTTGTTTACTATTGGTTTTTTTTTAAATATCTAATCTTGGTTTGCTTTACAGCGGCAGAATAAGAAATTTATAGAACGGGTTCTTCGTGCGCTTCGGACGTGTTGTCTCTCATTACCCCTGTTTTTGTTTCTGTGGTCCGCCTTATGTCTTGCCTCCAATGAGTCTGAATAGCATTGCCCGTTGACGTACACTTTCTTTCTTTCTTTTCTTTTGCCTTTAACTGTCATCGTATGGATCCCGGTAGGACCTAAACAAAATGTGGAAAATGGATCCCGATAGATAAATGGTCTTCCTTCTTCTTTTGTCGTCACACTGTTACCAGGTTGTAATCCAGAGTCGTGATTTTCTGTCTTTGTCTTGCGCTGTTCTAGTGGATTGGGTGATTGTTATATTTGCTTTTTGACAGGATTCTGCTATGTCATCTAACCATCTTTTCATGGTCTTTCTCTCGATTTCTTTCCTGATGTTCTATGTAGAAGACTCTGTACAGTTGAGTTCGTTGATTCTTAACAAGTGACGAACCACTTCATTCTTTGTTTCTCAATGTAATTCAGGAGGTTCTGCCCCAACTTTCTTTCTTATGCTGATTTTGGGGACTCTATTTTTTTCTGGTGTTGTTGGTAACATTTCATAGGCATCGCATTTCACATGAAATTATTATTGCTACTGTGCTTTACTCATGAAAAGGATGATGCATACCACCAACTAAGTAGAGAAGAACAGGTTGTAATTTTTTCCACTCTATCCTGTTGCTGTCTGTCTCTTCCACTGCCGGTATACTCTGATCTACTGATGTCTGGTCATCTCTTAATGTTATCAGTTTATTTGGCATAACCTTATCCTATTGCACGCCAGGTTTGAATCTTGTTTATCCCGTATTGTCTTAATCAGAGGGCCATACCTTTTATGTGACAATTTATTGGATTTGTGTTTGTTTTTAGTCTGATTATTTGTAATTTCGATGGTGTTTCAGTCTGTTGTATCAACCTTCTATCTATGGTATCTTCTTGATTTTTTTTTCTTCGAACCACTATATCGACCACATGTTAAACCACTCTTTGTGATTTGTATTTGATCTGAGCCTAAGAGTGATTGTACGCTGTGCTTGTTATGCGCCTACAATTAGGAAAGCATATCCGATTTCTTCGACGCTTTTTATTTACTAGGGTAGCTATGGTGTTTAACCAGCGAGACACGGGAACCATCAGTATGCATACCCTTCGACAGCTTTTTGGGGGAGACTGAACACCTATAGGTCTGCCCATAGTGCAATGACGTCGGTTCAGGAAACAATAACCAATAGATATGATGTGTCGTATTGTGAACCGAGGTTGGGATTTCATTTATTTCCTGACTTACATTGTGTTTCAGCATTGCATTTCTTCTTCGATCCCTATTCGTTTAACTAGGCTGAAGTGATGCAGCCTTTTATGAGGACCACCGCTTGGGAGTGAGACATGATCTTCGTCGCTCTTGTTCGAGGACACTGACTTATCATTTACATCACTAAAACCGGTTTACCTTCCCTCTTCAAAACGACCATAGAAACGAAACAGAGAGCGACAGAAAGAGAACAGTTTGGACAGCCTAGCTTCATGACGCGGAAGAGTATCACCATCAGAACTAACATTCAGTACTCAAAACAGTCGTTTGTGAAGATACATAATCGGATGAAAATTAAATTCTTACAAAATATTATTACTGTTTCTAAATTACATCGGGGACCCTCGCCGGTGCTGCGGAGTTCGGGCACTGCCACTGAGATATTTATGTGTAAGAAAGAGATCGGATCACATATGGTTACTCACTGCAGTGCAATGATAATGGTCATATCAATCAATCAATCAATCAAACCACAATCGGATATGTCAACCGATTTCTTGTTCTTTTATCGTCACACTGTTACCGGGTTGTTTCCCAGTGTCGCGGCTTTCTGTTTTTGTCTTGCGCTGTTCTGGTGGCTTGGGTGCTAGTTACTTGTTGCTCTTTGACAGGATTTTGCTATACCATATAACAGTGTTTCCCAACATTTTTTGTGCCATGCCCCACCAAAGCCTTTCAAAAATTCGTATGCCCCTCCCCTTTTCTATGTAACATATACAAAAATTTATTTTCCGAAAATTGAATTGTTCACTGAAGAAACTTAAATGATAGGTTTTAGGAAGAAATCACTAGGAAATTTCTTAGGGAAAAACAGTAAGTAAATTTTAAAAACATATACTGGAGAACTGAAATTTAAGTACGAAATCATTTGAATGACATATTTTTCTATATTAGTTTAATTATTAGTAATTATTTATTAATTACACTTAGTGAGATCCTTGCGATTGATGCATGCTGCAAAGATATTTTATGTTAGGTTTCAATTTAGTTAGCTTCAGTCTCAAGTCTCCTCGTTGTGTTACATCCAGCCGATTTTTTTAACAGCAAATCAGTTATGTCACTAAATCCACATTCAGCTAAATATGAAGATGGAAACGGTAGTAAGTTTTGTTGTACATTTGGTTGAATTTGTATATTTATTTCTGTTTCCTCACAAAGTCATGCCGTCGCTCCTTTTATATTAAATGAAGTTTTAACTGACTCATCATTTTGCATTTCTGCTAGTTCTTCTTGATACTGCATATTTGAAATATCAGACAAATCCACTAACATTGGCTGCAACATCCAAGTTGAAAAATCAATTTGTTTCAAATCAGAAAATCTTCCTTTTAAATCAGCCTATAGAATTTTCAAATGATCGACAATAACAAGTATAACGGTATCAGTTACTTCACATTTCTGGAGCCAATGAAATTTTTCAAAATGTTTGTTGCAAATATATTTCTGACAAAATTCAATAAAGGTAATGAAACCAAGTTTCTTTGCTTTCGCATTAACAAGAATTTTATTTGTTACTTGAAGTTGGTTATTTTATTTATTTAGTTTTTCAAAGATATCGGCTTGATAACTCACAAATGTTTTACCATCGACCGTTAACAGATACTTCATTTCAGGTTTGCCGCTTAAAAAATCACTAAGAGTATCAAATAGTTCCATAAATCTTGTCACGCAGTTCCTTCGAGACCATCTTACTTCAGTGTGAAGTAAAGTCTCACATGGTCTGCATTTTAATCGAAATATTATTTCAAGATAATATCTTGAAGAGACGCTCACATTTGGCATTAGCTTTAATAGCATTGATACACTTTATAATTGAATTTAGTACTTCATTTAGAACAGGCGAAATATTTTTAGTTACCAAATTTTCCCTCTAAATAACACAATGCACAGGTAGCATTTCTGGATTCTCATCTTTCAGAAATTTTAAGCAGCCCTTTTTCTTACCCATCATGTTAGAGTACCATCTGCATGACAAGATGTTATATTTTTCATTGGTATATTTTTGACATATAAGTAATTTTTTAGCTTATTATATAATCTTTGGGGGTAGGGGTGCTTTCTAATGATTTACAAAACAACATTTCTTCAGCAAAATTTCCATTATCAATATATCTTACGTAAGTTATCAATACTACTTATCAACAGTCTCTCAAAGTTGATTCATCGATTTGCACTGAGAATTGTCTTGTTTTCAGCTTTTCAAGAAGTATTTCAATATCTTCACTCATTTCGTCTGCTATTTTGCAAACAATATTGTTACTGAGTGGCATAGCTTTCCCGTCTTTGTTATCTTTTTCCAGAACCGTTGTAAGAAATGCTGCTATTGATGGTTTGATTAAATTATCTCCTATAGTATGGTTTTTTCCACATTTAGCAACGAGTACGATTGACATTTGCAGTATGAGCAGTAAACAGGGACTTTAATGTTGTTCTTTTTCAAAATTTGTCATTAAATTTTGAAAGTAATTAAAATCTGAATTAATATGAGCACTATGTTTCGCCTTCAAATGCGCCTCAAGATGACCTCGTTTCATTGATTCGTTGGTCAAGCATTGTTGACATAAAATACATTAATGTGGAATACATTAATTAATATAATAATATTTCACATCAGGTGATATACGTTTGAGAAAATTAGATTATTATAGCATGACTATTTTGAAGAAAAAAAATCATTAACAATATTTATAATCGTGGTTTTGTGGTCAAATCTGCTCTTCTGAAAAAGTGTGCAGTGATCTCTTCTAATTAGCTCTGATAAATTCTAACTTTCAATACTTATATCTTCTACGTGAAGCTTTTCGGTTCTCTTCTGCTTTTCTCGTATAATCTTGTCTAACAGTCCTGTACTTAAGTTGTTCTGTGTCTAGTTTTCTATTTTTATTATAGTTACCTCACAAGCTGTTCTGTGTTCGGCTCTCTATCTGCTCTATTATCCCATTTTCTTAGTCCACCGTGTATATATATATGGGTGAATATTCTATTACTTTACTATTCCAAAACTTTGTTCTCATAACTGCGATTTCCCACATCTGTTACTCTCTTGGAAAAAACTCATTTTACTTCGACTAACGACATTCTTCTGTCATTGTCTAAAATGTATATCCCAACGACGCCTTCTCAATCTGTCGCTAAACACGGGAAACATAACCTCATGACATTCTACTGTAATCCATATATAAATGCTCCTTCGCTAACTATACAACTACAAAATGGTACTCTAAGGACACCTGTATAATCCAGCTGCACAGTGAGTATCCATTACTCTGGTAATCAAACTAATGGCCCATAACTTGTATTTGAGTCAAACCACCGTGATGTTTTTTGGTTCCTTTTCCCATCGTACCTAACATTCCAAGCCAAATCAAACTTCGGACCTGCTTTCTGTGGCGGAAATATGATATGTGTGGCTCTGTCCAATACTATTACGTACTCAAGACTGCACTGTATAAACTCATTTTGGCCTTCATAACAAGGTTGACAAATGACTGATACATTACAGTTTTTAAAAAAAATATAACTCGATTTTAACACAATAACACATGCTCCCGCTTTCAAAGCTTTGTTAAAGGAGAAAAAAATGTACCTAGATAGTACTTTCCGCTTATTGAAAATTTTTAAAACTTGAGTAAAGTGATTGTGAAGCAACAGTCGTTTTTGTCAACAGACATCCAAAAGCCAATATATCGGTTTTGCAACATCATGAACATTAGTTAAACTTCGAACGAGTCCATTCCCCCTAAACGATGAAAATGCCCCTGTGGGGCGTGCGCTACGTTTGGAAACAGGGCCATATAACCATTTTTTTTTCGTGGTCATCCTCTCGCCTTTTTCCTAATATTCTATTGTAGAAGACTGTTTACTGTCAATCAGTCTGGCACATGATAATGGTGATGCGAAAATACCAGCTCACTACCATTTCCCACGTAATGTATAATGGTATCGCGCGTTCTGATCGAGACAGCCGCAGACATCTAAGCAGCACCGTCTCTTTCCAATATAAGCACGCGTGAGACGAGTCACTCCATAATCAAGTAACCGCACATTCTGTTCACCTGTTCAAGCGTTGCTAGCAGACTACTATCTCTGTGTGACACCAATTCAGAAACAATCATATTTCAGAAAGTAGAGAGCGCTTCGTATTGAGTATATAACGTGTTGCTTGCAACCTAAGGGGGGAAAAACTTGGATGGGTTTCTGTTCACTCCCAACTAAATAAATTATTACTTTAAAAATAACTTTAATCGTTTTAAAGAAATTACAGTAAATTGCTGCATACATTATAAAGATAATAAAGAACTTGTTTTAATTGTGCAAATAATGGTAATTTTTAAACAGAACTTGGTTCACACTCGGGGCTGCCAACATAGGTTACCAGTCTCTTACAGCAGGTAACCAATGATACATTTGATGATAAGTTACTATCAATCGACGACGCTCCTGTATACATTTCACAGCAAACTTTTTATGAAATATTCCTACTCGCACCGCGTTTGATTTCAAATTCCTACAGACTTCCTTAATACGCTCTCACCTAGGCAGTTTACATCTGCGACAAGGTATAGCCTAGGTACCTGCAGAAAGAAAGAGTTGTAGAAAGGTAAGATACAGATGTTCTTTGTGTTTTTAGAATGCATCAAACGTATCAATTAGGATGAAAGCTAAAGCTTTGTATGTTATCAAGTGAATAAGGAGTTTGTTTTATCTTCTTCTTCTTCTTTAAACGATCCATATCGACCACCTGTCAACCACTCTGTGTGATTTGTATGTGATCTGAGCCTAAGAGCGATTGTACGTTGTGCCAGTTATGCACCTACAAGTAGACCAGCACATCCGATTTCTGCGCTGCTTTTTATTTACTAGGATAGGATCCTTAGTGCCTACATTAGTCGCCTTTTACAACATGCCTTGTAGGTCGCAGTGGTACTATTCTTTGCTTCGGGCCCCGGCACCACACGGGCGATATGTTTTATGAACCCCAGGGGAGGGGCACCAGAGACAATGAATATGGTAAATAGACAGTAAACAAGTAATAAGGACCTCCGAGAAAAAAACAATTTACCAAACACAAGGTTCGAACCCCAACCTTACTTCTTACGATACACATTGCTTAGCACTGCAGACGAGCGTTTTTCTGAGCACAAACCAAAAGCGCTCTAAAAAGCTTCACTTAGTCGTGTCTTTTTCAAACAGCATCGACTATAGAACACAGAAAGGTCAGGACAGGTTCTATCGAACAGTGCTTACTTAAACACATGCGATAAGCTTTTTGTGCTTTATATATGAGAATAAAAATCGTGGCATATCATTTATAGGATTTAACCATCAACCACAGTAAACAAGTCGTCGATTTTCAAGGCACCACTTATACGTTTAGTACTTTGTCATGCTTTCTGAACGTTGAGGTCTATTTTTAACGTTCGTAAAATTGGACGCTACCCAATTTCCTTCCAAACTGCCCACCGCAGTTTGAACCAGGTACGCCTGGGTTGTGATCGAGCTTACCACCGCTTAAGCTACAGACGCCCACTGTACATATGAGACGAAACAAAACAAACATCTCTCATGGTAGCTTCAAGTATATTTGATTGATTGATTGATTGATTGATAGAACCATCATCTTTGCACTTCGGTGAGTAACCATGTGTGCTTCGATCTCTTTCTTAACATGAAGATTTCAGCTGCAGTCCACGAGCTCCGTAGCACTGACAAGTATCCCCAATGTAATTTTGAAGCAGGTGAAGATATTTATGTAGGAATTTTATTTTTAATTTTTTCTAATGAATTTTCCCCGGGCAGCGTCTTTCCAGCCTGCTCTTCTCGATTTTAAACTGCCAAGGGTTCTTTTACGTGCTGAAATTTAACACGGGACCTATGTTTTATCGTCCGTCCCAATATGACTAGCAACTCTATCGCACCTACACTGAGATCAGGGATCTCCGAAAAAATTCAGATGGCTCCACGAGGAGCGAACCTGGTACCTTTGACACGAGAGACGATTACCTAACTTCGACCTACAGAGACCTCCGAATGTGTTCAATTCTACTTGCACAACATTTGGTTGCTTCTACTTCTTCTTCTTTCTTTCTCTAATCTTGTTTTTTCCTCACAACACCAGGATAAGAAGAGATTTCTAGAACAATCTCATGTGTGAACGTCATACACAGTGTCTTTCACCACATCTATTATTTCTGGGATCCACCATTTGCGTGGACGACCTTTTGCTTTGTATCAGCTGTATCGGGTAACATTGTCTCTTCGAGGGCACTGTCTATTGGTTTCAGTTTCAGTTTGGAATATCTTCATTGCACACCGGACATGTCCATAGGTGCTCCGATTTTCTTCAGTAATATCTCCAACAATGTTTAGCGACTGACAGTACCAGTTTGATTATGATTGATGAGCCTACTCGTATACCTGTCGTACTGTTCTTTTCTTGCCACACCGATCTTCAAACCCAGCAATTTAGGGGTTGACGCGGATTGGTTTAGATGAAAATCGTTTCTGCGGCAACATTCTATGAGGGCGTTCAAGATGTCAGCTCTGTCCATCTATTGGTAATCGGCGTTAACTAATAACCAATTGGTTATTGAACGCTCTATATCGACCACTTGTTAAATCACTCCTTGTAATTTGTATGTGATCTGAGCCTAAGAGCGATTGTACGTTGTGCCAGTTATGTCTACAAGTAGGGCCAGCACATTCGATTTCTGCGCCACATCTGATGTACTAGTGTAGCTTCCTAGACCCTACCTCAGTCCCCTTTTTACGAAATGCCTTTAGGTCGCAGTGTTACTATTCTTTACTTCCATTGCGAGTTCGGCAACACACGTGAGGGAGGGGGGCGAATTCAGGAGGAGTGATGAAATCCGAGAAATGTCTGGTTAACCATTAGTAACAACTGTTATAAGAAGGAGAAGATAGGGATATGTTGGACATACCTTGAGAATAAATGATCAAAGAATACCAAAACAGGCATTGAAATTGGAGGCAGAAGGTTCAAGAAACAGAGGATACCCTAGGGATACCTAAAAGAACTTTGCTGAAAGAGGCAGAAATATCGGACTCGGTTCCATAGAAGATATAGAGCAAGTTCCCTGGATAGAGCGGTATGTGAAATTACTTGCATGCCTATAAAGGCATAACAGTACGAGAGGAAATATTAATCTGTTGTTCCATTGAAAATTCTATTCTAAAAACAAGAACATCAAGTTTCAGCGTGCGAAAACTAAGAACAAAACCCATTTTTTTCTTTCACCAACGGCACACGATGATGAATGTGATTAACATCACACCAGCCAGCTTTTACTTCCCAGTGTTTCTCTTGTACCGAAATGAGACTGCATGGACCCGAGGTTGCTGGGGTCAGAAATAATGTCGCTTCAACCAGGAATTTGATTCTCAGACCACACCTCTACGAAGCCAATGTACTAATCATCAGCGTTTAAAATTTTTTCCAGGAAGGCAAAAAAGAGAAAATAAATTATTGCTATTTTACTACACGAAAACACAGACGACGAGATTCGATCATAAATCCATTTTCCAGTCAGTGGCACTTCCCCCTCCATCCGCCCTTGCTGTAACCCTTTCGCTCTTCTGACCGAATATACAAGCTCCCTGTACTTTTTAACAAGACGATTGTACGTTGTGCCAGTTATGCGCCTACAAGTAGACCGGCACATCCGATTTCTGGCTGCTTTTGTTTATTATGGTAGCATCCCCAGGACCTACATCAGTCAACTCTTACGACATGCCCTTGTAGGTTGCAATGTACTATTCCTTGCTTCCTTGGGCCCCGACATCACACGGGGGGTGCTGATCAATGATATTCTATTCAATCAAATTCAAACAAGACATTTCGCTCGTATGTTCCCGCTTCTACAACAGAACATCAGTTCAATCAAATTCAAACAAGACATTTCGCTCGTATGTTGCCACTTCTACAACAGAACATCAGTTCAATCAAATTCAAACAAGACATTTCGCTCGTATGTTGCCACTTCTACAACAGAACATCAGTTCAATCAAATTCAAACAAGACATTTCGCTCGTATGTTGCCACTTCTACAACAGAACATCAGTTCAATCAAATTCAAACAAGACATTTCGCTCGTATGTTGCCACTTCTACAACAGAACATCAGTTCAATCAAATTCAAACAAGACATTTCGCTCGTATGTTGCCGCTTCTACAACAGAACATCAGTTCAATCAAATTCAAACAAGACATTTCGCTCGTATGTTGCCACTTCTACAACAGAACATCAGTTCAATCAAATTCAAACAAGACATTTCGCTCGTATGTTACCGCTTCTACAACAGAACATCAGTTCAATCAAATTCAAACAAGACATTTCGCTCGTATGTTACCACTTCTACAACAGAACATCAGTTCAATCAAATTCAAACAAGACATTTCGCTCGTATGTTGCCACTTCTACAACAGAACATCAGTTCAATCAAATTCAAACAAGACATTTCGCTCGTATGTTGCCACTTCTACAACAGAACATCAGTTCAATCAAATTCAAACAAGACATTTCGCTCGTATGTTCCCGCTTCTACAACAGAACATCAGTTCTATCAAATTCAAACAAGACATTTCTGCCTCGTATGTTGCCACTTACAACAGAATATCAGTTCAATCAAATTCAAACAAGACATTTCGCTCGTATGTTGCCGCTTCTACAACAGAACATCAGTTCAATCAAATTCAAACAAGACATTTCGCTCGTATGTTACCGCTTCTACAACAGAACATCAGTTCAATCAAATTCAAACAAGACATTTCGCTCGTATGTTACCACTTCTACAACAGAACATCAGTTCAATCAAATTCAAACAAGACATTTCGCTTGTATATTGCCACTTCACAACATAACATCAGTTCAATCAAATTCAAACAAGACATTTCGCTCGTATGTTGCCGCTTCTACAACAGAACATCAGTTCAATCAAATTCAAACAAGACATTTCGCTCGTATGTTGCCACTTCTACATCAGTTCAATCAAATTCAAACAAGACATTTCGCTCGTATGTTACCGCTTCTACAACAGAACATCAGTTCAATCAAATTCAAACAAGACATTTCGCTCGTATGTTACCACTTCTACAACAGAACATCAGTTCAATCAAATTCAAACAAGACATTTCGCTCGTATGTTGCCACTTCTACAACAGAACATCAGTTCAATCAAATTCAAACAAGACATTTCGCTCGTATGTTGCCACTTCTACAACAGAACATCAGTTCAATCAAATTCAAACAAGACATTTCGCTCGTATGTTCCCGCTTCTACAACAGAACATCAGTTCAATCAAATTCAAACAAGACATTTCGCTCGTATGTTGCCACTTCTACAACAGAACATCAGTTCAATCAAATTCAAACAAGACATTTCGCTCGTATGTTGCCACTTCTACAACAGAACATCAGTTCAATCAAATTCAAACAAGACATTTCGCTCGTATGTTGCCACTTCTACAACAGAACATCAGTTCAATCAAATTCAAACAAGACATTTCGCTCGTATGTTGCCACTTCTACAACAGAACATCAGTTCAATCAAATTCAAACAAGACATTTCGCTCGTATGTTGCCGCTTCTACAACAGAACATCAGTTCAATCAAATTCAAACAAGACATTTCGCTCGTATGTTGCCGCTTCTACAACAGAACATCAGTTCAATCAAATTCAAACAAGACATTTCGTCTCGTAGTGCCACTTCTACAACAGAATATCAGTTCAATCAAATTCAAACAAGACATTTCGCTCGTATGTTGCCGCTTCTACAACAGAACATCAGTTCAATCAAATTCAAACAAGACATTTCGCCTGTATGTTACCGCTTCTACAACAGAACATCAGTTCAATCAAATTCAAACAAGACATTTCGCTCGTATGTTACCACTTCTACAACAGAACATCAGTTCAATCAAATTCAAACAAGACATTTCGCTCGTATGTTGCCACTTCTACAACAGAATATCAGTTCAATCAAATTCAAACAAGACATTTCGCTCGTATGTTGCCACTTCTACAACAGAACATCAGTTCAATCAAATTCAAACAAGACATTTCGCTCGTATGTTGCCACTTCTACAACAGAGCATCAGTTCAATCAAATTCAAACAAGACATTTCGCTCGTATGTTCCCGCTTCTACAACAGAACATCAGTTCAATCAAATTCAAACAAGACATTTCGCTCGTATGTTGCCGCTTCTACAACAGAATATCAGGAAAGAAGGCGAGAGGAAGACCACGAAAAGATGGTTAGATGGTATAGCAGAATCATGTCAAAGAGCAAAAAATAACAATCACACAAGCCACCAGAACAGCGCAAGACAAAAAAAAAAAAAAACCACGACACTGGGCAACAACCCGGTAGCAGTGTAACGACAAAAGAAGAAAACCACGACACTGGGCAACAACCCGGTAGCAGTGTAACGACAAAAGAAGAAGAAAGCCACGACACTGGGCAACAACCCGGTAGCAGTGTAACGACAAAAGAAGAAAACCACGACACTGGGCAACAACCCGGTAGCAGTGTAACGACACTGGGCAACAACCCGGTAGCAGTGTAACGACACTGGGAAACAACCCGGTAGCAGTGTAACGACACTGGGCAACAACCCGGTAGCAGTGTAACGACAAAAGAAGAAAGCCACGACACTGGGCAACAACGGTAGCGTGTAACGACAAGAAGAAGAAAACCACGACACTGGGCAGCACCGGTAGCGTGTAACGACGCTGTGCAACAACCGGTAGCAGTGTAACGACACTGGGCAACAACCCGGTAGCAGTGTAACGACACTGGGGAACAACCCGGTAGCAGTGTAACGACACTGCACAACCCGGTAGCAGTGTAACGACACTGGGCAACAACCCGGTAGCAGTGTAACGACAAAAGAAGAAGAGAAAACCACGACACTGGGCAACAACCCGGTAGCAGTGTAACGACACTGGGCAACAACCCGGTAGCAGTGTAACGACACTGGGCAACAACCCGGTAGCAGTGTAACGACACTGGGCAACAACCCGGTAGCAGTGTAACGACGCGGGCATCAAAACCGGTAGCAGTGTAACGACAAAAGAAGAGAAAACCACGACACTGGGCAACAACCCGGTAGCAGTGTAACGACACTGGGCAACAACTCGGTAGCAGTGTAACGACGACTGGGCACAACCCGGTAGCAGTGTAACGACACTGGCAACAACCCGGTAGCAGTGTGACGACAAAAGAAGAAGAGAAACCACGACACGGGCAACAACCGGTAGCAGTGTAACGACACTGGGCAACAACCCGGTAGCAGTGTAACGACACTGAGCAACAACCCGGTAGCAGTGTAACGACACTGGGCAACAACTCGGTAGCAGTGTAACGACACTGGGCAACAACCCGGTAGCAGTGTAACGACACTGGGCAACAACTCGGTAGCAGTGTAACGACACTGGGCAACAACCCGGTAGCAGTGTAACGACACTGGGCAACAACCAGGTAGCAGTGTAACGACACTGGGCAACAACCCGGTAGCAGTGTAACGACACTGGGCAACAACCCGGTAGCAGTGTAACGACAAAAGAAGAAGAAGTTGCCGGGCCCGCAAGGAAACAAAGAATAGTATGACTGCGACTTACAAGGCGGGTCGTAAGGGGCGACTGAGGAAGGGGCCTAGGAAGCTCCTAGTAACTAAAAGCGACGCAGAAATTGGATGTGCTGGCCTACTTGTAGGCGAATAACTGACTCAACATGCAATCGCTCTTAGACACAGATCACATACAAATCACAAAGAGTGATTTAACAAGTGGTCGATATGGAGCGTTCGAAGAAGAAAAGCTATATTGCCGACCCATGATATTCTGTTCATTCTATTTCAAACAAGACATATGGGGATCCAGAGAGAGAGAGAGAGTAACAAGACATTTACGTTTATTTTTTAATGTTTTTATTTATTTTATTTTCAAGCTTCCCTACCTTACATCTTACGTAACATTTCTCATTACACATTTTCAGGATTTCTTTCGATTTCGCAGGCTTAATTTTTCCATTAATTTCTATTTTTATATTTGTGTAATGTCTTTCTTTTTGTCTATTTCCCGTTTTATTATCCTTGGATCATTTTCTATTTCAACTTCTGCGGCGAAGGTGTTAACGTTTGGAAGGAACGACAACTAGGTTAAGTTTAATGTGATCAAGCTTGCGTGAGAGTAACGTCCCTGTGATATATTGGAAATGGAGTCGTAGAGGAAGTTCAGGATTTCGTATACCTAGGAAGTACATTATCGTAAGATGACGATTGTGAAAATGGTATCTTTCGAAAAGATGGGAGGTCTATGAGGCTAAGTGGTTAAGCTCTTGCCTTGAGAGATGAAAGGCATGGGTTCGGATCCGGACAGCGTCTTTCTGTTCACGAGGAAATTTGTTCAGAGAGCACCTAGGATTGTTGCCAGAGCTACGGAGTTCCGAGCTTTCATGCACCGAATACATTGAAGGACAACAAATGCAGTGGTTTGGACATTTAATGAGAATGGACTACAACCAACCACCAATAACAGCATACAATAAAAAGAGATCAGGTACTAGCGTCAAGGGAAGACCAAGAAAAGATGGATAGACAATATCAAGACCACACTAATAAACACGGATATAACACAACAATGGCGACTCGTCTTTCACTGGAACGCAAATTAAAGCTCCCACCCTACACTTAACGTCCACATTGTGATCAAACAATTATCAATAGCTACGGAGTTCGTGCTTGGGCAATACCCCGGCAAAACGCTTTAAAGACACTCTTAAAGTGTCTCTGAAATGTTTCGATACAGACACCCAAGTGCAGGGAATCCATTGCGCAA
>JADZMA010000393.1:0-35920 GCA_020796225.1 Arion vulgaris
TTCGACTACCCCCGACCTAGCTCAAAAAACACTTATACAGACTAGAATAAGTCAAACAGCTCTCTGCCAGTGTCAGCAGGCAGAACAGACACCAGAGCATATCCTGCAAGACTGTCCTCTTCTGTGGAGCTGAGAAGCAACATGTGGCCACACCCAGTCGACCTGAAAACTAAGCTTTGGGAAACCTGACAGACCTGAAGCTGTCTGCCCAGTTTGTGGTCCAGTAAATTAAGCGCATGACCAGAGATCGCTGAAGAAGAAGAAGAAGAAGATACCATCTCAATCCCTCTATCCTACGTAAACATCCATTTACGAAGGCCTGCAGTTTTCTGATAGTATACACGTTCTTGGCAAAGATTAAACATATCATAAGAGTGATTAAAGTTGATCGTAAAGAACGAACGCAAAGAAGAAGTTTTGGTTCATCATAAGTTTTTTTTTTTTAGACTTCCTGCAATGTCACACTTTGCTGTATGTTCGCTTAAAGTGATAAATATATCCATAGTTGGCATTTCATTTCAAATCTCACTTTCTGGCATTGCATTTTTATATTCTTCAGAACGCTCCATATTTACCACTGTGTGATTTGTATATGATCTGAGCCTAGGAGTAATTGCACGTTGTGCCAGTTATGCGCCTACAAGTAGACCATCCGATTTCTTCTATGCTTTTATTTACTAGGTCGCTTCCTAGGTTCTACACTAGTCGCCTCTTACAACATGCCTTTTAGGTCGCAGTAGTACTATTTATTTCATTGCGGCCCGGCAACGCACATGCGATTTTTATATTAACAGACTTGAAGTGTAAGTTTTGTTGTATGGTGTCTGTCTCCGAATATAAACCATATTAAATATTAACAAACATTTTAAAACGACCATCGCAAACTCCTGCCGAAATCGGACAATATCATATAGTATCGAATTCCCAACAGTAACTAATACACTGACTCGATGGTAGAATTGCATTTGTGAAGATTGTATGTGAAATGTGCTGCCTGCGAAAAGTTACCAACACCAGAAATGATACAGTCACCAGCATCATAAGAAAGAAATTGGCGCAGAACCTTGCTTGAATTACATTGAGAAACAAAGAATGAAGTGGTTTGGTCACTTAATAAGAATGCATCCAAACTCCACGGTATACAAAGTCTTCTACAACAGAACATCAGGAAAGAAGGTGAGAGGAAGACCAGAAAAAGATGGTTAGATGGCATAGCAGAATCCTGTCAAATAGCAAAAGTAACAATCACCCAAGCCACCAGAACAGCGCAAGACAAAAACAGAAAACTATGATACTGGGCAACAACCCGGTAGCAGTGTAACGACAAAAGAAGAAGTAGCCGCACAGAACGTTATGATTCAGCGCAGAACAAACTACGTGACGCAAAACCTATTATCTCCTGAGAAAGAGGCCACTGATGATGGTTGATGATGATATATATATAGGACATGAATGGCTTGGCTACACACACTTAACACATCACAAATAATCTAGACAAACATACATTTTCGTATTGGGTAATGAGCGAACAGATCGGAAGCTAACACAGCACTGACTGTTGAAAGATTGGCAATAGACACGCCATACATCATCAATGATATAAGAGAAGCAGATCGAATCGATTATGGGGTCAAAGGCGCTTAGGGACAACGCCGTGCCAGAATTAGTGAGCTGGCACTAATCAAGATCCTACCCCACCTCCATGGGGTGGCCCCGGTGCGGTAGGGATCGAGGATACTACTCTGGTTCAAGTAGCGATCCCAGACGCGTTACGTTGGATGAGATCAGCTCGCAACACAGACAAACAGAATCCGAGTAACTATTTCCCGTCTCCCCCGATCGAAGGAAAAGCTGGACAAAAAAAAAAAAAGGATGAGGGCGCATCCAGAAAAGAGACTGGGCCCAAGGACGAATCTCGAAACCCTGAGGCTGGGGCCCGAGATGAGTTGCAGTCCGGGACAGTCTCGTTGCTGAGCAGGCCCCAAAGGTAGAGCGAACACGCATGCGGACGAAACACAGGTGAGCACATTGGTGGGGCAGACAGGAACGTGCTGATGACGTGACGAAAAGCGGTGGCAAACGAAGGGGTGAGCTGTGGCAAACGAAGGGGTGAGCGGCCCAAATGCGCAGGAAAACGGGAGAGCCAGCAGATGCTTGAACCCAGTGCCTGAAACAAGGGTAACTCCCGGGAAAAGGTCGCACTAAAATTGCCAATGGGCAAAAGTTCGAGAACGAAGGTAACAAAAATGTTTGAACATAATTGCCAGTTCTTTACAAGTGCCGAAGAAAACGTTTACCTGACGACACAAGGAAGATTGCAGTTAACTCCGTACAAGAGGCCAAGCTCAGATACATCTATTGGGTAAAGTTGTCCGAGCGCAAATTCTAAAGTTGCGTTCTAGCGCCTAACGAAAATGTCGTCCCTGGAAACAACCGGGTAGAGTACTATTGTTCTTACAACTAACATACCCGGACAAAACCGGGGAGGGTGATGCTCGGCGGCGCAAAACTGGTTGCGACGACAGCGCCTAATGAAACGACCTCTCAATATGTGTCAGAGCCCCAGTCCAGTGTTTCCGGGGAAAGGGAAGGGGGGTGAAATGCAGAGTTAAAACCGCAAATTGCCATGTGTCGACAGCGCTGGAAAAGATGAGAATGCCCCAGCTCTTGGGAAAAAACTCAACGTGGGCCCGAAAAGTAAAGGGCCCACATTTTTTTACCGTGTGTTACACGAGTAAAATACCGTCCCCGAGTGCCGTTTTCCCGGCCGGTGGGAACGCTGAACGGATAAACATAGAGGGATGAGAGTGCATCCAGAGAAAAGACATGGGGCCCCCGGGACGAAACTCAGAGCCCTGATGGAAGGGGGCGTTTAGTTCGCCCATCAGAGGCCTGAATCCCGTGCAGGCGTAGAATCTAGGGGTAGCGGACCACTCAAATGTGTAGAAAACTGGAAAGCGAGAGGCTTGAATTCAGTGCCGTTTCGCTCGAGGGACTACTACTGCCTTGTAGTTTTATTGGGGACAATCAAAGGCTAGCGGGTAAACCATATACAAAACTGGGCAGCAGGCAAACCAAGTGGGGCAAATAAAGACTGGTAACCTGGGTAGATGACGCTCAACAACCCGGAGGCTAGGGTCGCTACCCTAAAGAAAATAGCAACCTGCTGCCTTGCAGGTCGGCTGGGAAAGTCAAAAGCTAAGGAGGGCAACCAGTAAACGCTGGTTGAAATCGGACACGTCGGCGAAGGACAAGCACCAGAGCTCCAAATGGTACTGAAGATGTGACGTAAAAATACGGTTTTAGTAAAGGCGTTTATTTTCACAATAAGAATGATAAAACGGCAGAAAAGAACGATCGAGAGAGGATCAATTATTTGTTTACAGACACGTTTCCGCATCGATATTCAGAATGAAGGAGATGGGCTGTCACAGTGAACTGTCAAACATGAGCACTTTGCTAGTAGTACAAGCCATTTGATTAATCAATACAGAACTGGATGGAATCAGTAACCCTTTCGTTGATGAGATCTGAGCACTTTTGTACCTGTCAGGGGTGCAATAATGATCTTCTCATTCACTAATAATCTCCATGTCTGATTAGAGACAGTCAGGTTAGAAAATATAACGAACAGTATCCACTATAGTATTTAGAAAGTAAATGACATAAATAGTTAAGAAAATCAAAGGGTTGAGACGTGAAGACATCACTTACACTTCGCGGCACGGCTCTCGATGATGTTGTCACGAGCTATACAATTTATAAGTAGTGAAACCCAAAAAAAATTATTGTTGATAGTATTATTGATACATATGCTATGCCCCATTATATATAACTCATAACAAAATGCAGTGTAATGAAAAATATAAAACCAGTTAATCTCACACACTATGATGGCCACACAGTATCGGGAAAACCTGTACCAGGAAATGCTATACTATTGTAATTGAAAGACAAGGTTCTATGGGCAGGTAAGCCTGAAATAGTTGTCTTTCTTTTGTGTACACTATGGTTGATTGTTGTGCACCAAATTCCGATAGCTCCACAAGCAGCAATTATTTTACGCAAATACATATATTTTAAGAGTGCACATGATAATATTTAGCAATACAACAAGTGTTTACCGCCATGGATGTAGCATTAAACCAACGTATGTCGCAAATTCAAAGGCGTTTACAAACTTTCTTCACCTCACCCATGCCAAATTCTGAGTACTCAATTTCAAACTCGGCAATGAAGTTTGCCGAAGCAGGATTTATTCTGCACAAATGCTGCATCAGATGAAGTTGAATGCTGTTTTGTGGAACCAAATCAGTAATTGGTCAGGTGAATCACCACTAGCAGTGCATCGAACAATTAACCCAAAGTGCAGCTTTCTCAATACACCACCATCAAAAAATGTCTCACTACATAGTCCTGGTAACCAGGAATTTGAGTCATTTAGAAAACAACTGCGTTCAGAGTTAGACATTTCTCCAACAAGTCTTCTCAACGTTCCAGACATTGAACACCCGTTTCTTCCAAAGCAAGGAGGCTATCTGATGTTGTTTGAAGATCACAGACGATTTTCTTTTATTCATGCTGACATATTCTCCCCAGATTCTATTGTGTATGCAGAAGGAGGTTTTATGTATAATGTGACAACAAAAAGTGTGTTCTGTGTATTTTGTAATGTAGAACTGGAATTTCAGCATACAAGTAGGTCAGTTTTAGAAAACATGCATGCAGAAAAATCTCCTCTTTGCCCATTTGTGCGTTTATTTGATGTTGGTAATATTTCTTTGGATGTTCAAACAAAAATAAATGCAAAGAGATCCTGAGCGACAGCAGAAACTCTGAATGATAAAGGAAATATGCAATCAAACATCCTGAGTATGAGGATGAAACAGTAGGGGCTGGAACTTATTCTACATGGCCTAAATGTTTGTGAGATCAGTTCCTGGCAGTGTCATGGCAGAGTGTGGATTTTATTATACAGGTACTTGGATTCTAAAGTGTTTTGGGATAAATATTTCTGACATTTATTCTGTAGAGCTGTTTACATTTTTAACCATACACAAGTCTCTATTGAACCCCCTAGCAAAACAAAAAATGTACTATATTAACTCCTGCGGCCTGCTGAGCCGATATCTCTGGCTCAGGTAAATTTTAAATGACGCAAAGCTTTATACTGACTAATTCTATATATTGCAATATAAAAGTGTCCAGAGATAAACAAAAATTGCATAGCGAAAGGGTTAAGTCCAATCGGACTCATCTTGTCTGAAAGAGAGCAAAACTAAATGTCTGTTTTCCTGAGCTTTATTTGATAATTTGTCATGTAGTTTTAACTAAAATCCCAATTTTATACAAGAGCCGGGTTATATCATTTATATCTCGCCATTTCAGTGAAAATTGAAATAGTAAATGCCCTAAAATTAAAGTTTTAACCTTTACCTGCTGAGCTGATACACTGTGCTCATGTTACTTTTAAGTTGATGCAAAACTAATAGACTACCATATAAATGCGCCCAGACATAAATAAAATTCTGGAGTGAAAAGGTTAAAGATCAACTTTAATAAATATTCTACCATACAGAAAATCTGTTTTTGATAGTCGTGGTGGACTGTGATCTGAGAAGTATGTCGAAATTTAGAATTCATGAAAGTAATTGTATTAAATGTGATACTGAATATATCCCTGGTTGATTTCATTTAAATTAGACTATGTCTGTAAAGTTTTGGTAGGGTTATTTGAAGTTGATGGAGATTTTTTACAGTGATTTATTTGTCCAGTATTACTCTATGTGACTCAACTTGATACTCAATGTTGCCTGTCTGTCCAGCGTGTTCGTAGGGCATTGACGACGGGTGACAAGCTCTCGTGGCGTTCAATTCTGCGGGCTGGCAGAAAAGCTACAGTTTCTCCAGATTTACGGTGTTTGTGGCACCGACCAAATGGTTCGATGTCCATAGCACCGCCAAGAGCTCAATGCTTCTGGATCGTAAAAATAAATATACTCAATATAGTTCTTTCATTGAAACTTTATGTAAAATGTACTCATTTTGTAATAACAACAACCCCCCTCCTCTCACTATACAGCTGCTTTGACTCTCAACAGCTGACAATGTAGCACAAAAAGCACTACACTGTGGCTTCCGTAAGATACTGCAAAATTAGACTTTACTAGAAAACAATACTATCCACTGGTGCAAGAATCCAGTTTACTGTGCTAAGTTATGCTGTCGCTGTCTCTCTCTAATTGAAAAAAATTGATATAAGGAAGAATGCATTAAAACTATGTACAAAAGATGAAATACGTGAACACAAAGTAAAGTTTTACAAAGTACAAGAAAAAGATACAGCTGCATTTTGACCAAAAAGTCTTTATCAAGCAAATACAAGAACAAATGGGGTACAAGATGATGGTTCTATTCAATTGTATCCTTTGCTTGATAATGACCTTTTTGGTCGAAATGTCGCTTTGTCTTGTTTTTGTACTTTGTAAAGTTCAACACTTCATGTTGATACACTTCTTTTATTTAAAACAGGCTCTATAAAATGGCCTACTTCTCCTGACTTTGTAATTTTGTGACAATAAATAAAGATACGCCTCAAGTAATGTATCATTTTATTTTAATGTTACATGGTCAAAGAGTAAATACACAAGTTTCGGAAAGCAGCAACACACCAGAGTATTAACTATTAAGAAGAAATCATAAGTTAGTCAGATGATTCTGTAATATCTTGGATCCTTTAACAAAATAAGTCCAGGCCTAGAACTTGAAGTGATTGTATGTATATCAAGACGTATTTTTACATCATTCTGTACAAGCCTTTGGAAGCACTAACAGCTTACTTTTTTGACCATATTCAAGTTGACATCTGAAAGTATGCAAAAAGATGATTTGATAAAGAAGCCATGTTCTAGGTGGATAAGATTGTTTTCTTAACAAGTCGAGAAAATTATAATGATTTTTTTCAGTACATATAGCCAACATGTCTATATACATGCTGTGATAATAAGCTTGGTTAATCTGTTATTAGCAAATGTTGGAAACCTCAGTTTACCCAGGTATTGTACACGTTACTTCAAAAGAAATGGCTGGTTTCTGTATGAAATGATGGCTTCTGTAGATGTTTCTAACTCAAGGTTTTACATGGATCTACTGGTCCTGAATATGCAGTAATGGAGAGCAGACAGACTTATGTGAAAGGAACCTGCAGGGGGAGTTGAAGATAGTTATAGGGGACATACTAGTTGTTTAATGCTAACTGTTGGGTTACTGCTTGAGTAGACTGGTCACAGCAGGGCAGAATGAAGAGTGTTTAACTAGGGAGTCACAGAAACTATAAACATGCATACCCTTTAACATCTGCTGGGAAAGACTGAGTACTTATGGGTCTGCCTATTGATAGGTCAAAACCATACACATTATCTTGATGGTGCCCAGTTGAATAACACCAATAATGTTATCATTTAGAATTACCCTGGATGCTTTGCAATTGTTTAGAGTTACCTTTGAGCGCTACAAATTTTTAGTCTGTCATACCACAATTCAGTAAAGATAAAACACAAGATGCTAAATATTTCAATTAAAGAATTATATTTTATGATTCAAATATCTATAGCTATATGCCCGCAGAAAAGTGACTGAACTCAACCATCAGATGGTAGTTAAACTGCTGGGGACAGCCAAAGGCTGACAGAGAGCGAACCAGTAAACGCTGGCTGAAACCGACACATTGCTGAAGGATAAGCACCAGAGCTCCAAATGGTGCTGAAGATGTACGAACCCACCATGCCAGGCTGATGAATTCACATGAATGAAATATGGGGAAATCAGTACATCAGTCAATGGGCGATCGGCAAGAAGATGGTGGATAATGAGATAGCCTTGAAAAATGGAGTGTCTGTTGCAATATGTCAGTTTTATATTGACGGATGAGCTGAGCAGACCAAATGGGCAATGTTTTTCAGCAGGATGGGATGAGGCAATAGATGGCACTGGTGTTCCTAATGAAATGTCAACGAAACATGTAAAAACAAAGTATTGTAGGTTTACAAAGTACAAAAACAATATACAGCAACATTTCTCCCAAAAGCCTTTTATCAAACCAAGGATACAACAGAAGCGAATAAATTCATACTTTTTTTTATGGCAGATATAACATATACAGTCAGACAATAAACTCCTAACGCTCCTAAAATCATTTTGGAGAATCCTCAAATCTTGGAGAATTACCAATCTACACTAGCAATACAACAAGTGTAGAAGATTGGCACTTTTTTTGAAGCACTTATGCTTGTGAACAACTTTCTTGGGATCGGAAGCTGGTTGATAACATGCTGCGCTAGTGAGCACAACCTGAAATTTCGAGTTCTAGGCCAGCATGGACCAAAACTCTTGGTTTGCACAGTATGTGGTCAGACTCCAGGTTCCATGATTCTTTACTTGGGATCTCAGTACAGTACTTTTGAAGTCAAAGTAAGGTTTGCAGGAATGGCGAGGGACATTGGTGATGAGGTAAGTAGCCATCATCAAAAATCAGTTAGAGGCATTGTATTAGGCCCAGTGACTATGCCTGAATTTATAGCGGGTGAACAGGAAACATTTTTTTCAAGAATGAAGTCAAGTCAAAAACACAGATAATCATTTGGAGAACACGCCACAACTAAATATCCCGCCCGAGTGGTTAGCGGGGCCCAAATTTGGGGTGTAAAGAATAGAACCACTGTTACCTGCCATGCATGTTGTAAGAGGCGACTAAGGAGGTTTGGCTGAAATCGGATGCATGTGTCCTAAGCGTGTAGAAGTCTATGCGTTAGGGCCTACCAAACCAATGTGCAACGTATACACGTTCTTGGCAAAGATCAAACATATCACAAAGAGTGATTAAAATTGGTCAAAGAACGAACGCAAAGAAGAAGAAGAAGAACTAAATATCCCACATTTGGCCAATGTTTGGATGTGCCTGTCCTACATGTTGTTGGGGCTAGCGTGAGCTCACTATACTCTGGTTCTCGCACAAACCACAGAACACAAGAGTGGTTAAGTTGGTTGATAAGAACGATAAATGCAAACAAACAATATCTCACATTGTACCTAGTACCTGATATCAAGCGCCTATTAAAGACACATAGGAATAATCTTATTGATACCAACTATGGAAGTAAATATTTCGAATTCAAGCTGCTTTTGTCTATTTAAATGCTGCCATAACAAACTAAGTATCATCTTAACATGATACTGTATTAGTATTCTGTTTAGCTGATTGTCCTGATCAACACAATATCCCAAATTATAATAAATTATTTATAATGAAATATTTCATATTTAGAGTAAATATTTTTTAGTACGGCTCATTACCAGCTGTGTAATTATGCAGCTGACCTTAAGACTAAAAAAAGGTTGCCCATGCTTGATCTAAAATACCTAATGACCAGCAAGGCAGAAATTTATCTTGTTTATGAGCAGTATTTGAGTTATTTAGCTATCCACTGGATATCTTCAGCACCCACATTTTAAGGTATTCATGCATAATTTGCAACACTCATTTTAATGAGCTGGAAATATGATCGAATATATTTTTCAGGTTTCAGTGACAAGGTGAAGTGCTATGCTTGTGGTATTGGTCTCAATGACTGTCACCGAGTGATCCAGCAACTCAACATGCCAAGCATCACCACAGTGTATTCCTACTGCAAACAAAAGGCAAAAGTTCATTGAAAGTGCACAAAATGTACAGGTGAGAAGAGATTCCATCCGCCCAAACTTTAGATATTGTATATCGTATATTGTTTTGGGTTAAAAGAAAATGCAGAAACCATTTGATAAACAGCATTGTAAATACTCAAGCATATTCATAAAATATATGAATATTGAAATAATACATATTAAAACCAAGGAGCCTCAAAGAGCTCTACTAATACTACTATAATACATATATACAATAAACACTACTACAACAATACTATTAAAAATCTTGCAGACAGCTCAAAAGTCAGTGAAGATGTATTGAAGATATGCAATATATGTCCAAAAAAGAAATGAAAGATAGGAACAAAATAATTTTCCTATGTACAACAGAGAGAAAATTTTGGATAGCTGACTTCATGGCACGGTAGAGTGTCAACATCTGAGTTGATAGCAAACACCAACGATCAGAGATTTGTGGAGATCCATGATCGCTCACGCAGGCACGCACCTGATGATGATGACTAACTTGCAAGGTTCCCAACGATAGCTTTAATGTTTATGCATAATCAACCTGACATACCTAGAATCTGACAAGTAAAACTGCACTACACAATTTTGTACCATATTGTTTGCTTGTTATGTAGGGGATTAAAGTCACTTTAAGCCAAGGCACGATATTTCAACCTAGGAACAAATCTTTTCAGTTATCAGAGATTGGTAAACAACAACAACAAATGAAAATTAACTCTCTTTTGGAGAATCCAAACAAGATATGCATTTTTGTCCTAAATTACTTTATTAGAACTCTGATTGCATCCATGTGTTGGGAGTCCGAGGGAAGCAAACAATAGAACCACTGCACCTACAAGGTTGTTGTAAAAGCGATGATGTAGAATCTAGGAAGCTAACCTAGTGAATAAAATCATCGAGAAATAGGATGTACTGGCTACTTGTAGGGCTAACTGGCACAACGTATAATTGCTCTTAGGCTCAGATCACATACAAATCACAAAAAATGGTTCACAAGTGGTCGATATGAGCGTCAAGAAGAAACAGAATAGCACATGAACATATTGTTTTATTCATGACAAGGTGTATCACAATACTGTCAACCTACATACAGCTGACCATTGCCTTTGTGCTTGTCATTAACACGGAAGTCTGAAAGTGAACAAATAGGGTCAAATTTAGCAGCACCAGAGATAAAGGATGACAGTGCAGCATTGTACCACACTGGATACTTTGCACATTGTAATGGTACTTTATTGCCAAAAGCACCCTGCCTAGCGTGCGTAGAGTGCTGGACAACGAGTGACAAGCCCTGTGAGCGGGTTCAATTCCATGCTGACAGAAAAGCCACAGGTTCTCCAGATTTATGGTGTTCATAGCACCAAACCAAAGGGTTAAGATGTCCATGGCACAGAGTCGAAGAGCTGAAAGCTCAAGTGCTTCTGGAACGAAAAAAAATAAAAAATTGCCAAAAGCATTCAATTTCCTCAAACTTAGCCTTTGGTTCTCCCAACCCTCCTAAATGGCAGCTGGTCATCTTTTTCTGTTAGATACTGCTTTAGATGAACTGCCCTTCGATCTCATGAGCTCTATCTGTCCAAGTTTTGTATAAAGTTTCTCTCTATGACCTTGTCTTTATGAATTTTTAGTAAATTTCTCAAAAAAGGAGAAAAGTATAAGGTCTTTAACAAGTTTAAAAGCAAGGATTGACTTAATTGCACCAGTCTTTCCCACATGACTTGTCACTCTGCAGAAATGTTGTGCCACCTGCCAAGAGTATTGCATAAAGTACAAACTCTGTAGCTTCAGCAACATTCCTTGGAATCCTGAAAAAATGTACAATGCACTCGTGAACCAAATGGCGTGGTCTGGACTCAAACCTACAACATTCAGAACACTAAGACAAATGCTTGATCACTTCATCATTGATACCATCAAACCAGACATTCCTTTACTGTGAAAAACGCATTGTATCTGAATAATGTCAGAGCTTAGATCTTTCACTCCCGCCTGTGTGGTACCGCTCGCAAGGAAGCAAAGAATAGTACCACTGCAACCTACAAGGCATGTCGAAGGAGACTGATGTAGGACCTAGGGAAGCTACCCTAGTAAATAAAAAGCATCGGAGAAATCAGATGTGCTGGCCTACTTGTAGGCGCACACTGGCACAACGACAATCACTCTTAGGCTCAGATCACATACAAATCACAAAGAGTAGTTAACATGGTCGATGTGGAGCGTCAAAGAAGATCTTTCACCCATAAATGAGAATAGGTCAGATACAGTATCCTAGCAGTATGTTTCTATGAAATTAGTGCAAATACTTAGGTGTTACATTTCTCTCTCTCCTTTGTTGCAGTTAACTGTTGAAGCAGATGAAGAAACAACCACCTCAAATTTACCAGGTGAGAGAAATATCATTTAGTTTACTTTTTAAACTCTACTTGAGTTCACACTTAACTGATTGCACATATAGCGCTGGGAGCTTACTATTTATTTGTTGTAGAATAGTCTTAAAGAAAATTCATTTACCTACAAAATGATATATTGGTACATACCTAAAGAACTATTGATGGCAAGAGCATTATATACTGAAGACCTGGTCCACACCAGCAAACACTGGATTTAGTGTGAGACAAATCAATGAAGACTTTGACAGTCTCAGTAAATACTGTGAGACATGGAAAAAGTAAAACTACTCCAAAACACAGTACTCTATTTTCACCAGCTGTAACATGATGGCAAAGCAGAATATTACACTAGCACTAGATGGAAATATCTTAAAAAATAAAGAAGATAACATATCTAGGTGTAATGATGGACAGGCAGCTCTTACATAATAAACATGTCTACAACCTGAAGGTGAAGTAAAAGGGACAAATCACCTGAAACAAACAACAAGTACCTCATGAATAATAACAGTGGAATAATATTTCCTGATGTATCAATGCATTGGCAAGTTTTTTCCTACAGAAATTATATTGAAGTTAATTCTTTCTTGATCCATTCTTGAAAAATCGTAGTGCTGCAGTAAAGCTGAAAGTCAAAAGATGGCTACAGAAATAGGTATGCCCGCCTGCCCAGTGTATCTCATAGCGTTGGACGACGGGTGACAAGCCCTCTGTGAGTGCAGGTTCAATTCCACGAGCTGGCAGAAAGCCACGGTTCTCCAGATTACGTGTTCATGACACAACCGGGGTTATGATGTCCATGGCACGAGCAAGAGCTGAAAGCTCAGCTTCTGGATCGGAAAAGAAAATAGTATAAAGGGTCATAATACTAGACTGGGCCATAAGCATAATGAAATAAGGGAACAAGCCAGATCAGGGAGCTGACACTGTTTGGTCTTGACAAATTCTAACAAGGACTCTTGTTTACATACTCCAACCTGGAAAAACACAGAGTGAAAGCACTTATTCCTGGGAGAGACGAAAATATAATTCCACCCAGTCACGCCACGAACTGAGATATATGCAATACCCAACTGGTTCTGTGGAGTGGTATAAAATATCTGTCCCATGTCCACCATTTTGTTCCTCACAGGAAAATAATACAGAGTGAAACTTATAATTTTTTTGGGTGACACAAACAATATGTGCCCCAAAACAGTGGAGCTTGTTCCTCATTCGAACGTCTCGGCACATCGAAAACAATTCTCTTGCCCAGTTCATAGACAAATTATGAGAAGTGGTTGAAAAGTGGTCCTGTTAAAGAAACACAAATTTGTTCCTGAATGAACGAATGGTGCCCGTAGGCAGTGAAGAGATGGTCACAGACTGGGGAGGAGCCAATATCATGCATTGTCAAAATTTCGGGCCAACAGATTGTAGGCACCTAATGGGGACATGGCGACTCACACTCTCCTCACAAATCATACACATAATCACAAAATGAGTAGTTAAGAAGGGGTTGATGAGCAAATATAAAAACAACAACATAATACTAATCACACAATCAACAATGATGTATTGTTTTTCAGTTAAAGTGGAAGGAGTAGAAAAATATGTTTTCTTACTTATGATTGTAGATATTTGAACGACTTCTAAAATTTTAACGCCATTAATTAATTGTAAAAAATAATTTGATACTGACATATTTTTCAGACCCAGAATCGAATGCAGCATCAACCACAACTCCTAGTCATTCAGCATTGTCACCTTCATCAACAGCAAACATGTCACCTACATCTGTGTCATCAAATTTGGCCCGGGGGTCATTAGTTCTAGACCTGGAGGCAGTCAAGGCAGCCATGGCATGTCAGTACACTGTAGAGCAAAAGCTCATGCATCAAGAATTTTTTTGCATCATCTTTTGAGTCTCAACACAAACAATGCTGAAGTGTAACTAAAACAACCTACTCTTTACTTGTCTTTTATCCACTCAAACAGTAAAGCATCATAGGAAGATTCAGTTCTCATTGTTGGTCCAAGTGTATTGCAGAAGATATTATCGGTTCATGTTGATGTAGTATTTCTTTGATGTCTTAACATTTGTCTCTTGGCTTTCCTCATGCTCTCTTAGACCATATCTTCTACTGTTGTATGCACAAATTGGTAGTAGACTGAGCTTCATTCTCATAAAATGGCAGAACAATTTTATTTTTTTCTGTCCCTCCATAGTTGTGTGGCAGTATGGTTCCTACTGTAGTGAGGTTAGGTGCTTGCCTCTTGTTCCAAAAGGTACTGGTTGCTCCCTCGTTGAGCCATCAGGACATTTTTCCAGAGATCCCTGATCTCAGTGTAGGTGAAATCAAGTTCCTAGTCCTATCAGAGACGGATGATAAACGAGGTCCAGTGTTCATGTTGAGCACATAAAAGAACCTTAGCAGTTCAAAATCAAGAAGAGCATGCTAAACAGCTGCTGCCCGGGCAAAATTCATTAGAAAAAATAAAAAAATTAAATTCCAACAAAATATGTTCATCATCTTCAAAAATTACATTGGGAACCCTCAGGTGCTAGCAGAGTTTGTGCACTGCAGCTGAGATCTTCCTGTGTAAGAGAAAGGTCGGAGCACACATGGTTATTCACCAAAGTGCAATGATGATGGTCCGTCCAATCAATCAATCAGTAACATTGATGACTTATCTTACACACTGTTATCTTCCTGTATTGTTCCATATCCTCTAAAGTATATCTTTGTTGGTCATTGGTAACAGGGTTGGTATATACTATTCAAAATCTCTCTTGCATTAATGTGTTTGGGTAATGGTGTTGGTATGCCACTGCATTGACACTCTGCTACTTGTTTCTATCAATTCTATTATCTTCTTTAATAAAGTGTCTTATGTATTTGAGGTCTTGGTTCTGCTTCATTTTGAAATCATTAACATCTTTAAAAAGTGTGCTTAGACCCAATTTCATACTTCTATCTTATGCATTTATCATCATATTGTCTCTCGTACAAAATACAATTACTTTAAATTTGAATATTGTTTATTTGTTATGTAGGGATTATAGTCTCTTTGCAAGCATGCACTTTTCAACTTAAGAACAAGTCATTATTTGGTTTATCATAGCTTGTAGGTTGACAAACATTTTTAAAAAAATTAACCCCTTTAACACTTTACTGCCACCCATTTTTCAATCAAGTCTGGCTCACTGCCATCTATTTTTTTGGGCATGATCAGTTTTCGGGGTGACAATTTTAAAAAATCATAAAAAATAACTAATAAGCTTAAGACTTTTAAACTATGGAGTAGTGTTCATATATTAATGAGCTATTAACCTGTCTATATGTAGAGTATATTTCAGAACCCACAAGCTTTGTTGTAACTGATATTGGTGTCGCTCCCCATACCTATCTACAGTATGATATGCCCAAGGTGGGTGTCTATTATTTTGTACCCTGAGAATATCTGCTATGTTTTATAAACAGCCACGTGAATCAAAGTTCAAATTTGTATTACATTCAGAGTCCGGTTTAACATTATCACTGGCTAAAAAGTCAGAATAAGAGTAATTTTGGGAAACACTATTCATCAGCTACACGCCCATTTTGATAATCTTTGTTACTTAAAAATAACCTAAAAAATCGTTCAAAATCCGATATTATATGTTTACCACACTTATGCTAGATCCATCATTTTGAAAGTCCGAAACCCGGGAAGTAGTGGTCACAACCCATTGTTGCAATAATTTGGGTGTTGATACCCAGAGCACAGTAACAACATACGTGTCACGGCATTGAATCACTGACATAATTAACAGCCAACACTATTTGACTATTATCTCAGTATGAAGATCATATAACAATTTTACAAATAAAGATCGCCGAGTGGTTACCGGGGCCCAAATTTGGTGTGTAAAGAATAGAACCACTGTTACCTGCCACACATGTCGTAAGAGGCACTAAGGAGGTTTGGCTGAAATCGGATGCACATGCCCTAAACGAGAAGTCTATGTGTTTAGGGCCTCCAAACCGAGGAACGATACATGCTTTTTGGCAAAAAATCAAATCATATCACAAAGAGTGATTAAAATTGGTCGTAAAGAACAAACGAAAGAAGAAGACAAACAAAGATAACTGAAGAAGTATACAGGAAGAAATATTGTATAAATGGATCAAATCAGAACGTTAATATCGGGATTAACAGAGTCATATTTTGTGTAAAACTCCACCCAGTATAAAACTACATTTATCCCGAAAATAATATAAAAGTTCTCTATGATTTGGTGACATGTCATGTAATTAACATCCAAATATAATCTCCTTCTTCTTCTTCAGCGATCTCTGGTCATGCGCTTAATTACTGTGGACCACAACTGGGAACATTCGGGTCTGTCAGGCTTCCCCAAAGCTTATTTTTTCAGGTCGACTGGTGGCACATGTTGCTTCTCAGCTCAAAGAGGACAGTCTTGCAGGATATGCTCTGGTGTCTGTTCTGCATGCTGACACTGGCAGAGAGCTGTTTGACTTATTCCTAGTCTGTATAAGTGTTTGTTGAGTCTGCAGTGCCGATGTGGGGTCGAAATATAATGACCTGGTCTGTTCTGCTTAGGTCTTTGAGGAGTCTTTCTCATAATCATATCCAGTGTTTGTCTTCCAGTCTACTGCAGATTTTTTTGTATGAGGTTTTGACCTCGAAAAGACAAGGGTTGGTAAATTTGCCTTTGGCACTGCCCCCCTTAGCTAAGACATCAGCACTCTCATTGCCTGCAATGCCACAGTGAGATGGAATCCACTGCAAGTGAATTTCTCCCTTTTCTGAAAGCTGAGCAAGTTCTCTTTTAGGTTTTACTGTGTGTCAGTGGATTTGCTCCAGGGCTTGTATAGCTGACAGTGAGTCTGTAAGAAATACCATCTTCCCGCAGCTGCTTGCATCTTTTTCATGTGCTGTGCTGCCATCAGAAGGGCTAAGAGTTTTGCTTTGTAGTTGGAAAAATATTCCTTCCAGTAGGGCCGCCCAGAGACACAGTAGTAGCATCTGGGTCCTAATGTACACCCTGCTCCACCATTCATGGTTGCCTCCATTGCCGATCCATCTGAGTAAATTCTTATCCAGCTGTCTTCTGGAAACATGTAATGGAGATGTTCCATTGTAAATTTCTTTTCACTAGATTAGGCCTGCATCTTTGCTTAATAATTTAGGGATGGAGGTTGATAGTTTAGTGCTACTGAGTCTGGTTCCCAGTGATCAAAGTAATTCTTCTGGTATGGAATTATGATTTAGTACAAATATAATCATACCCTCTTGTTTTATGTCACTTTGGAATAACTAATTGTAAACTATTCTTGTGATTTGAGCCAGTGAGAGTAAGTACTATACTATGTTTGAGTTAAACTGCAACATTTTTTGTCTTCCGGGCCAGCATATCTGATTTTAGCATTCGTTTCTGTTCTTGTTCACTCTCCCAAGTCTGTGACAACCTTCACACTGTTTACAGGACAAAACAAGAGGTTATATCTGTAGCTCATGAGAATCATTGCACATCAAGTTTTGGGGTCAATGAATCTAATTTAGAGACAATAGATAGATATCCAGTGGTAACTGACAGAAATGTCTAGGTCGAAGTAAGCCAGACCATGTTACTTCGATCAGAAACATGTGATGCTGGCCTAGTTAACTCTTCATGCTTGGGTCCCTACTCACTTGCCAGACTGCAACTACACAGCCTTTTTAACAGCCACTATACAAGGTGAAGTAAGGTCTTAGTCGCTGACGCTGATGCTGAATCTTATCCTATTCACTGCATCTTTGGCTCCATAATCACATCTACTGAATCTCTCTACAACATTATATAAGTGGTACTACATATGATAAGAAAAACAACACAACTGGAGATTAAAGAGAGAAATTAGAGACGGATAGTGCATTATCTAAGTAAGTAATCAACCTAGCATTAGAACTAGACATGTGCTTGACTGTAACCCATATGAAAAGAGTGGGAAGGACAAAGAATAACAGTAGCAGATAAATAAGCAAAAAACAGTCAATGAAGACAGTCAAAAAAAGAGGATGGTTGAGAATAACAGCTGCACCCTATGTTCCATATGGAATGGTTAGAGTAATCAATTATGACTGAAAAAATGATTGTTTCCTCATAAAATGATAATTTGCAACCAATTATTTTGCTTTGTTTCATCATTTGTGTATATTTTAATTTGCATATATTTTATTGGGGATCTTGTATAGCTGTATTGGGATTCAACTTATTTGTTGTGCTCTTGAAAGACTCAAATTACTTTTCTTTAAACAAATTAATATTTAATGTTCAGTTCTCATTCTGGTGCTATCATGTGCTCTAGAGGGAGCTGAAAGATTTATTATTATGACAAAATAAGGCATATATTTAGCAGAAAAAAATATTTCATGCAGCCATTTGCACTAAACTCATTTATTTTAAAAAAAATAATTTAATTTAGTTACATCCGTTAGAGGGTTTTTCATGGCTGAGGGTTTACGATGCTTTCCCTTTGCTATTACCATGTAGTGTGCAGGTTGGTTTTTAAATTGTACTACTGAAACAAAACAAAACCTTCCTAGGGTTTGAACCTGCATCTTTATGACTAGGGTTGGTACTCTAAGATGTACGCTAACTAATTCCACCATTTGTTAAAAGTAAGGATTTTATCTTCAAATATCTAAAGTGGAGGAGAGTAAGCTTATCATTTTCTAAACCCAATTTGGCTTCCCTCTGGTAGAGGATAAACAACTTGCATGTTGACCACTTTCTGCTCTAGGAACCAAGAGCACTGGCATAAATGGATGCCTCTGCATCAATGAATCATTTTCCTAGCAAGATTAGTATGCCTTCTGTTTTATGGAAGCCATTCTTTAGTTTCTAAAGAAAAAGTCTTAGATTTGTAAAGACATTCAGAAGACTTGAACAGAGTTCTATGTGATATTGAGATACTGCCTCCCACGCCCAAAAGTACTCGCATGTCCCATGTGGATCACCATTTTCCAGTGATCCTTGATCTCAGTGAAGGATAAAAATGTAGTTCCGGGTTTTTGCTGAGCACATAAAGAGCCTTGGTTGTTGAAATCGAAAAGAATATTGTAATCCATTGCCCAGACTAAATTTGAGATATCAAAGTTAGTTTAATTCTGATCAAATATCCATCATGGAGCATATAGGAGATCATCATCTATATTGTCCTGTTGGAACTTGGCTCCCATGACTGCAGCTCTTTTTTCTTCCTCATTTGTTCTCATACCTCGCTGGTTATAGCAGGAAGCGTCTGGAGAACGAAATGCTTTGTGTCGCAGTTTTCACCCAGTGGATCTGCTTTTTTCGGTCCAAATTCAGCATAGCCTTTTAGGTGCGGTTACCTTATCCCCTTTCGACTTCCACAAACGTAGCCACACTTTTGGTAGTCGCCTGTTTCGTGCCACCACAGGAGGTGGGGGGGTCTATGTCAGCTTTGTTTTACGCGACCCGTGTAGTCCCAAAGGAGGACTGAGTGTCTGATCCCATAGCATCTCTAAATAACTTGTGTCTGCCGCAGTCATACTCAACGTGGTTACGACATCAGTAACCACATTTCTTGCATCCAGCATCTGCTTAGTCTTCCTCTCCTTCATCTGCTCAGTAGCATACCCTCCAGAATGATCTCCAGAGAATCATGTTGTTTTATAACAAAATCATTATGAATTTGGATGGGTGGGCTGGACTGAAAGGCACAGATACTGCAGCTTTGCTTTAAACATAGCACAAATCACTTATGCTCAAATCACAACACAGAGTGGTATATAAATAGTTATCACAGACAAGGAAGACTTTAATAGTCTTCAAAATGTCAATCCTGAAGAGGATTCTAATTATATAATTCAATGTTTAAGAATCAACATCATTGCACTTTGGGTAGATCCAGGTGTGTCTTCCTTAGAGAAGGGAAAGGCATGCCTGCTGATTTTTTTCCCATCACACCTGGTTACATATTTCTTCTTCTGCTTCACTCTAGAACACCACTTGTTAGTCACCCTTTGTGGCTTGTATGTGGTTCAAGTCAAACAGTGTAAAAGTATGTTTGCCACCGTTTACTTGTTACCCAGCAGTTGTATATTATGCATTTTTCTATCCAGCACATCTGATATTGGCGTGCATGATATTCGTTCAACTCTCAGTTCATGACAGTCTTTGCAAGAACTACTGGGCACTGATTTGTGTACATCCTATAGAGTAACCACATTTCAAACTCTCCTTGTGATTTGTATTGGGTCTAAAAGGATGTTTGATGCTGTGCTATGGTTTTACATCTGGGAAACCATTCTGTATAAGGAAAAAGTTTTCACTCTGTATTGTTTTCAAAGTGGAAGTATGAATTTTGGGAGATCACTGACTGAATTTTCCAAGACCATGCATTCTGGCATGACCAGTCAGAATTTCAGGGTGGCATTACTTTTATCAACAGTCAAATCTGGGGGTCTCTGTGGCTAAGACCTTGTCTTGTTTTCCCAAGGTAGTGAGTTCAATCCGACCACACTTTTCTGTACACAAGTGCATTTTTCCAGAGACCTTAGGATTGCTGCGGGAGTTATGGGAGTTCATGCTTTGTGGAATACTCTTGGCAGATGCTGCCTTTTTAAGCAGAGAGTGGTCCAGGCCATATGTAAACCCAATACAAGAAAGTCAACCCTTTAGATTGGGTCCTCTGACCGCTACCAGTTATAAGACACTATTTTACAGTAACTGTACTGGTTATTGATCTTTAGTTGTCAACCAGGGGAATCATGTTGGTGCAGACACTTGAATGTACTCTTTTGGGTGTGCGAGGCAATCCTACCATTCACAAATGCTCTTACACTAAGTCCTCCACTCTTGGGTAGTTTTCCCGATTTTACATGCTGTCCAGACTGCAGGCCATTCTTTTTCCCAGGGCCCACGGGGATGAAAAGTAGGCTCTAAGTCAATGCTGTTCACGGGACCCCTTTAAATTTAAATTGCATATGACACTACACTTGTCTAAACTATCCTATTGTGTTCCTCCCTGTTCATCCCATGATTTGAAACACCCTTTAATCTCATCGTTGATTCATTTATTGTAAGTGTCCACCTCCAGTAAGTGATCATTTATTGACCTCAGTGGGGCCAGATGCTCCATCCCCAATCGGGAACAAAGCGCTGCATGGTGTGTGCACTCCCGCAACTAGTAGTGACTGTAGAGTCATGGTCAGTGAAGGACAAAGCTGACCAAGGCTCCAATTCTTCATGGGTTTCCAGAAAACAGATGACTACTAAGAAGTCCGATAAGTTTGGGGAAATTTGGGGGGGCAGAATTAACCGGGACCAAAAAGGCTATGTGAAGTTGGATTGTCAGACCAAAGGTCCAGATACCACAGCTCACGCTGAAAACTCAACACATGTTATAAACCAGGTGAAGTATTAAAAAAGTGAGGAAGGGAGAAGAATTGACTCATTATGTCTCCACAGTTATACTTAAGTCCCCTCACAGGGCCCGATGCACACATCAGCTAGTCATTCCATGAACCCAGTATGACCAGGACACTATAACATTATTATAATCTGTTAAAATTGCTCTAAAGTAAAGAAACATTGTGGGTTGTTAGCTGTACATTTAATTCTTTCCTTAAGCTATATTATTCTTGTGTGTTGTATATTTTTCAGGTCGATATCCAATACATCACTATTACTAGAACACTGAAGGCTTGATGAAAACTACGAACGCCCTTTGTGAAAAGTCAGGAGGTTCTTGAAAAAAGGGGCACTGTATCAAGAAAAGAGGCACAACTTCAGATTAAAGAACCCGCATGAGGCTGAAAAGGCAGCATATCAGCAGGGGATCGGCCAAGGATAGAGAACTTCAACGCACCACATTTGAGCTGGAGTGGTGGACTTGGTGAGGACAGAATTAAGCAGTTTATTGAACAGATTCAGAGCTTAAAGATTGAGTTTTCTGTATACTCCTTCTGATTCGGTCTCTCAGATATAGTCTTTTCCAGAAGACCTATTTTACTGCTTATACATGTACAGTCCTTGTACAGTTGAATGTTAACGGCTCTGTAAAAAATTTCCACAAAAAGTTTTCCTATGTCACTTCCTATAAAATGGGTGTGACACCTTCTAGTTCAGTCTGTCCATCTTTGGCATTATTTGGGACTGCTTCCCTAGTGTTTGGTTTTCTTGACTTTCCCGCAAAGCAGCAGTTGTTCATCAAAGTAGACTTTACTAAGAAGCTGTTTTCTGACTGCCTTGTCATTTCTTTTTTTTTTTTCTCGAATCCTGTATCCCCTCCGCCAGGTCAGGAAGAGATTTCTAAAGGGGCCTATTGCGCTCGTAGATAGTCTCTTTCGCCTCTGTTATCTCTGAGGTCCATCTTTCGGGGCGGCCTTTGCTTTGTACCCATTGTATGGGACAGCATTGCCTTTGGTGCCTGTCTGATGGTAATCTGCTTACTGACCAACCATTTAATTTGTTGTTTCGATGAAGTCTAGTACTGATGTTGTACCCACTTTTTCCTGATGTCTTCATTTCTCAACGTCTTCTTTCACACCCAGCATTCTGCGGGCACTTCATCTCTGTTGTGACTAGTTTTCTTCATCGTTTGTTGTCACATCCCCGGTTTGGCACTGGAAATAATGTGGGAAAAAAGATAGTGTTGAACATTCTCTTTGTGTTCATGCGACGTGTTTGCATCTTAAAATTGGCTATTTTCCCTATCATTTGATTTGCTTTTTTGCATCTGTGTTGAATTTCATTAGTTATTCTTCCATTTGCTGAAAAAAGCTCCCCAGGTATGTGAAATCTTTGCTTGATTTGTAGAATTATCGATGGAGATGTTGGTAGTGTTTTCCTCTGGCGAATGTCATTACTTCTGTTTTGTCGATGTTAATTCTCGCGTTGTATTCTACATGCTAACTGGAGTCTGTTGATGTGTTGTTGTAGCTGTTCTTCTGTTGTTGATATAGATTGCCCGATCGCCTGCAAAAAGAAATTCATTTAAGAGTTCTCCGAGGTTGTTTCCCTTTTTGGTGTTAGCTATTTTACAAATGTGGTCAATGTACATGATGAATAGCAGTGATAGTACAACCTGTCTTACTCCTGACCCTACGTGAAACTTTTCTGATAATCCTGAATTTGTTCTAATCGTATATTGGCTGTCAGTATAAATGTTCTTGCAAAGGTTGATTAGGTGTTCATTAAACCCCCAAAGGTTGTTAGTATTTTCCACAACTTGTGCCTTCACGCGGTCAACGCTTTTCCGGGGATCTACAAATGCAACGTGTAAATGTTTGTCGGATTCGATAGTCCTTTCTACTAACTGTCTGAGGGCAATATTGCGTCTGTACAGCTTTGTTCTTCCGGGAACCCCCATTGGGAGTCATTAAGCGGCTTCGAGATGTGGCGACCTTTTTCTCATATTTGCAGAATATTTTCCAGTGTGGCCAGTAGCGCTATGCCTCTATACTTGTACAGTCCCTCTTGCTACCTTTCTTCTTCCAGATGGGAAAATTGTAGCATTCTCCAATTTTCTGTGTTTCTTGTGTGATCCAGACTTGGTTGAATAGTCTATGGAGCCAGCTGATTCCTACCTCTTTAGTTGCTTTGGATTAGGTCGGCCGAATTTTTCTGGGCCTGGGGTTTTATTAGGTGGGCCATATTTACAGCATTTCTGATCTCTGATAGTGTTTTGCTTGTTCTACTTCTGAAGTTACATTTTCGTGAGTTCTTTAGTGTTCGTTGGTCCTCTTGTTGTAGGTTGAGAAGTTCACTAAAGTATTGTCGCCATCTGTTCATTATCATTTTGGATTATAAGAGCCGCTTTCTCTTAATAATTTCAGTTGGGGCATATTGTTCTGTCTTTCCCGCATAGCTTTAATTTTCTTGTAAAAAAGTCTTTTGAATTTTGTAGTTGAATTTATATTTATTGTCATTCTTATCTGATTTTTGGGAATTGTTGCCAAGTTATATCATGATCTTCCTACATTTTGTGCATGGTTTGCTACTTAAAAAGAGGTTTACTGGATGGTTTTCTGAAATTTATGATATATCCAGAATCTGGTAGGCCAATATTCTTTCCCAACAGTAACTTAATATGCTACTAAAGCTGGTAATGTACATATTCTTCCTTTTCCCTTGGTAGGGACTAACAAAGCAGTCAGTTGCCAGCATGCCTTCTATAGGACAACAGCAAAATCTCCCACTGCAGTCTGTGGCTATTTTTTTGAAGGAGGTCCATGACTGACCTAATTTTATCTCCTTCTCCACTGTTTGACCGGGTTGTCTATGGTCCGCCTTTTTTGTTTTTCCCTCAGGGTCTTTGCATGTCAGTTTTAATGACAGTCTCTGGATCACTTCTGTGACGTATCCTATCCAGCTTCAGTGTTTTTTATCTTTTCTTTTTTCTAATTTTGTTTGCCTCACAGCCAGGTTAAAAGTTTTTCTAGAAAGGTTTACGGTGCTCATAAAAGTGTTTATCACCACTTCTGCTGGTCCACCTTTGCATGGACAGCCTTTTCCTTTGTATCCACTGTATCGAATAGCATTGCCTTTTATGCGACTGTCTGTTGGAGTGTTTTTTTGACTGTTGTATTTCCTCCTGATTGCACCTGTTTAGCAGTTCTCGGTTGCTGATTTTTTTCCTGCCAAAATATTATGAAAATTTTCTCAGGTTTTATGGAACAGTGACTGTCTAAATATTTCCATTTTCTGTTATCCTCCAGCATTAGATTTCAAAGACAGAAAGTATGTGCCTCATATATACTTAATTTAGTTGTTATGTTATTACTGGAAGATCTCTAAATGTTTAGATTGGCACAGCAGGTAATGTGTGTATTGTTATTTATTGTTGAGAAATCTAGGACAGAAATATCAATTATGTTATCTTTTTAGGTTAAAATAGCAATAGAATAGACAAATGATATGTGTTGATTATGCTTTATATAAGTTTTTTACAATTTTGTTTAGTCATTATCAATGATGAGAGAAGTAGTAGTGTGATTAACTCGCTTCTTATGCTCGTGGGGCCTGGTTCAATTCCACACTGGACGGGAATATTTTTTATAACCGAACGGTACTGGAAGTAAAGGTGACGATGTTGATCAAATCACCCCATTCTGTTCGACGGGCAAAAAAATACGGCCTGATATGGTTATTAGTTTTATAATAAACCCTTCATAGTTGCATGTGCAATAGTTATATTATTTTCCCTTTGGTATGGTGATTCATAGCAAAAAAATAGCGTCATTAAATGAAGTCAGTCGAAAATAACTAAATTTAAATACAATGCCTATGAAAAGTTACCAACAACACCAGAAAAGACAGTCATCAGCATAAGAAAGAAATTTGGAGAGAACCTTGCTTGAATTACATTGAGAAACAAAAAATGAAGTGGTTCGACCACTTAATAATAATGCAACCAAACCCCACTGTATAAAGAGTCTTCTACAACAGAACATCAGGAAATACGGTGAAAGGAAGGCCACAAAAAGATAGTTAGATTTCATAGCAGAATCCTGCCAAAAAGCAACTATAACACACAAGCCACTAGCTCACCACAAGACAAAAACAGAAACACGCACTGGCAACAACCCAGAATAGTGTGACAACAAAAGAAGAAAATAATATATATATATACATACACTTACCAGTGAGGTGAATCCACATATTAATATGTTGGTAGATGAAAGTAACACGTAATGTTGACATATGGTAGATTATCCAGTGTAGTGATTCAAGTAGATCTTTCATGTATCATATAGAATGCATGGATAGAAACTGTGAAATAGAATAATGTTGAATCATTAGAAATTCATTAGTTAAAGACTGTTATTGTTATTACTGCACTTTCCACACCCTTTACAACAACAGAAGGAGATGATGGAACAGAAGACCAGGTTATAGAATACAAGCTGTCCAGTCTGAGGACCTTCAAGAAATCAGGTCTCAGAGCTGAGTTAGACAGGAGACAAGGACCCAAAACAGTGGTGAGGTATGCATTAGCTACCCATCTTGTTCACTGTTTTCTCTTCAATGGCTCACAGCCAAAGCTTCAATGACTTCACATCTCACATGACTTCACAGCTCACAACCTCACTGTCAAAGTTTCAGACATACCCCCTACGAGGTGAAGTTGGTGTGTGTGTTCCTGCAAGACATCAGCAGGATACTAATTTTTCCCGTCGCCTTCCAAGAAAGACTGGCGAGCCCAACCCTGGTGGCTGCAGAGCCAGCGAGAATATGCCTTGTAGACCCCATATGCACAATAACGGGCAACCTAAATGAGCAAATGTCATAGAAGCTCAGCCACAAGTAAAAACCTTTTTGAAAAAACCCCAAACTATTTCCCAAGGTGAACTGTGAAGTTATGACCATAGAGACAGGTAAGTCCAATACATGCAAATATAGGATCATGGATATGCAACAATCTGATATATCATTATGGCATCACTTCTATCAGTTACAACAAGGAAGAGAGAAACCGCTATATGAAACTGCTCCTGGACCACAAAAAAACTGCAAACTATGTTCTGGAGACAAGCTTGGCAAATAGCATAACCAATGACCTGAGATAGAAGGTATTTGAAACATTAAGAGATGGACAAAGACAATTTGACAGAATGCACCACCATGCATAAAGAAATAGGGCATGTTGGAGATATACAGTTAACATCACTTTATCTAATCCAAAATTTCATCTGAAACATTACGAAACACAGTTTGCAATGGCAATAATTATTAATTAACGATAGATATTCTAGAGTTGGAGATAAAGCAAAAATGATAAAATAAAATAGGTTTTCCCAACCAGCTGTAATTTGGCCCGGACTTTTGAATTATGGATGGTAAGATTGTCGGAAGTGAACTGGTCATTTCCCCCCTAGTACCAAGACCTAGTTAGGAAGTATTTTTACTCCCCTATTGTATTAGAGGCTATGAGATTTGATTTTGTTTGTCATGTTTAAGATGGGTATGTGTTATACAAATTTTTAAAATACTGCATTTATATTTATGTCAATAAGATGGTGTTTCCGATGGACACATCCTGTGTTTGACCGCTAGTAAAGTCAAGAAAATTTGTCTTTTAGAGAGAACATAAAACATGACCTGAAATGAGTGGAGACAGCCCAAACTCCCTTTAACCCCTCTGCTCAATACAATCCCACAGTGTACTCTCAGAAATGGGAACAAAACATTGTAATGAGTTTTTTTTACAATCAGATATTTATGTTATTGGTATAATCACTTTTGTGTGTCGATCCGTCATTGATGGTTGATAATTGATATATATTTTTCTCTCTCTAAATTAGATGATGAGGAGTCAACCTCCCTTCAGATTTGGAACACAGTGGCTGTGGATTTGCCCCTCCTTCAGATGAGACCCCTGTGCAAACTGAAGTGTGTCTTGTCAAACCATCACAGATTGTTTTCTTGGGGGCAAAGCATCTTTTGTTGGTGACCATTGGCGCCTCGCCTCCATGGAAAGAACTGCCCCATCTGCAGGGAACGGAACTTTGGTTTTGAAAAGTTTATGTGATTTAATATTGTAACGGGACAAATGCCATAAGTTGTACCAGGCACTTGGAGATATGGCTCATACTTTATGGTAGTCCTGTATAACTAAGTTATTTGTTACTGAACTGATGTCATATAATTCCAGATGAACCCATGGGGCCAGTCTCCTCAGTAGACATCAACAGTATGCATGCTGTGGTTCAGTCCAGCACCCAGTACTTCTTCTACACTGTATGATAAACTCTGATGTGTAGAATCAACTTCAATTGCAGTGTCCTTATCCAACTGCCAGTTTCTGAATGACTCAAGGGGTGTCCTCTGTATCCATGAACTTCCCAATGATGCTGTTGATTTCAAATCTACTCTCTCATTACCACAAACACCCTTTTATGTCCAGGACATTATATCAACATAAACACTAAGGTTGATAGCCTCAATTTATAACATTCACACATAAATCCACCTGCCATTATGGACCGTTTGACAAGTGCATTGAAAATCGAACTCATTCAGTAAACGGAGTCTCAGAGCCGCCATTAGATGGCAGCAGGCAACCTCCATCCACATATTGGAAGTAGTTGCCTTTTATGCTCCGTCCACTCTGGTAAAACCCTTATCATGCGACATTCAGAAATCTCAGAGTTCTCACCCGGCACAGATCAATCCCAAATATAAACATGGCATCCCTTAGGCATTGTCTGCTATCAGCTGCTTAATTGTGATGGCCACTATTGTACTACCCCAATCTCTACATTTCCTTTCAAGAATAATGATAACAGTAAAGTGGTGATGCTCTCATTATCCTGATCCATACCTCTATTTAGGTAATATTGCAGCTGTGGTCACATAGCCAATTATTTTTTTGCACTTGGTCCATCCATGACTTGCACGCTGATTCATTACCTAACTAAGCGCCCTTTGACTAACTCAGAACTATAGTTATGCTACCTAATTCATTCCCGAGCATGGAAACCCAACACATCACCTAACTCATTACTTAGTCAGGTAATCAAAACATCATCAAACTCAGTACTATAGTCATGGTACCCAATACATCATCAAACTCAGTACTATAGTCATGGTACCAACATCATCAAACCCCATACTATAGTCATGGTACCTAATACATCGTCAAACTCATTACTATAGTCATGGTACCCATACATCATCAAACTCATTACTATAGTCATGGTACCCAATACATCATCAAACCCATTCTATAGTCATGGTACCCAACACATCCCCAACTCATTACCATAGTCAGTACATCATCAAACTCAATAATATATTCATTGTACCCAACATGACCTACTCAGATGATATGAAAGCAGTAGGTCATACTTGAGGGTTTGAACATTCCTAAAACAGGTATAGTATATAGTAACTTGTATTGCAGTTAGTGGAAATGTACCCCATCATTCATCATCAAATTATATTGTTGATGGTCTGACTTTAGTATTTTAAATTTTTCTGAACAATGTCATGATTATCTCTTGTGAACATTTCTCTAGAATTTTGTTTCATGTTTAAGGTCTCGGTAGTAGGAGCTGTGGGGTAATATTTGCCAACATGTAAATGAAATGGAAAACATAATTCAGACACATGGTTTTGTCAAACAGATGAATAACAAATTTAAATCATGATAAAAAAGATTAATCATTCAAATTTAAAACACAAATATACAACTAAATGTGAAGGTCTTCAAAGACAGCAAACATGAGCATTTAAATACTGGTGCTATAGGAGAAGCTCAGGGTTTCAAGGGAACAAACATAATGATGAATTGAGAAAATCTTAGAGATAATTGAAGTAAAATAAAGGACATAGAAAAAACTATATAATAGAATATCTTTAGGGATGGATATATACATACATACATACAGTGTGATACATATAATAGTTTCAAATTTACTACAAATGAAAACAGAAAGAATATAGTGTGTTGTGCAGGCAACAAAATAATTGCATAAAAGACATGCTTAACATCCTATAATACTAAAGAACGATAGAATACTGAAAAATTATCTTGTATGCTCACATTCTGAAAAAGATTCAAACAGAAGCGCATAGATTTGAGTTTAAAAATTCTCTTAATCACAATAAAGAAATAATTGTATGAAAATAAATAAATCAAATGGATACGCTTCAATTAAACAAAATGGAAATATTTCCATTGCATTTGAAAATTACTGCCTAATTGTGTTCAATACTCAATGTGTTTCATATTGTAAAGAATTAGTGAGGGGAATAAGGTATATGTATATAAATCTCTCTATGTGTGATGAAATAATAATTGACCGTTATAACTAGCAGCTTATAAATTAGTAGTAATTTTAAAATTTTTTTCCCATGAATAATATTTCCTTGAACAGATTTAAAAAAAACATTTTCCCCATTTAGATTGTATAATAAAAAAACATTTGTATCATTAAAACAAACATTTATAAACTGCCCTTTTTCCAATGGCAGTTTTTTTTTCATTTTTGTGTATTTTTGACATATTGAAAAAAGAAAACCGGTGAATGGCGTTATTTTTTTTGTAGCCCAACCCGACTTTTTAAAATAAATTGCTTTTTTAATTTGGATTTAATTTCATATTTTTTAATGCACCCAGGGTGAAAAAAACCAAAAAAAATAAACATATATAAACTCCTTTTTTTCTCGGTTGACAGTAAAAGAATCCCAAATAACTTTAATTTTGTGGAATCAATTTTTCAGATTCAGATAACAATATTTTGAAAAAACTATATTAAATAAAAACCCCAGCATTTTTCACAGCATGTTTCCCCAATTCCCTCTACATTTAACACTATAAAAATTACAAAAAACCTTCATTCATGGTTTTTTCGGGTTTCTTTTTTAACGCCCATATCAACCATTTTTAAACCCACTCTGTGTGATTTGTATGTGATATGAGACAAAAAGTGATTGTCGTAGTGACACATGCACCACAAGTAACCAGCACCCCTGATTTCTACTATGTTTTTTTATTTACTGGGGTATTTCCTAGGTCCTACATCAGTCACCTCTTACAATCCCCTTGTAGGTCACAGTGGTACTTTTTTTCCCCTTTGGGCCCCAAAACATAGTTTTGTTCATTGAATGCTGCTGATCTTGGGGGTTTTCAGTTTTTTTGTTAATAAAGAAATTTCCCCTTGAAATGTAGTCAAATACCCCCTTTACTCAAGTCCCCCAGAAAAGGGAAAGGGGTTACATGCTGGGGGTTTGGGTTGTGCTTTTTTTAATTGACCCTGCTCATAAAATATTTGATTCCTAACTTCGTTATCATTTGTGCTGCTTCATCAGATTTTTGGTCCATTGGCCTTGGACTCATTTAGGGGGGCCCTTATTGTATCTGATTTGTCAACACCCAGAATGGCGGGTGTGGTGGATTTTGGTTATGGGGTTTTCCCAACCTCCGGTTGAAAAGGACCTCTACCTGGGCTTTGGGTTTGTTTGAGAAAGGGGAAGGCGGAAAAATCATTGAATGTTTTTGGGATTTTGGGATGGATGGGGGGATGTTCTTCAGTTATTGGCTACCTACTTTTAAATATAAACGGAAATTGATGTTTAATCAATCCAGAAATTTTCCGATTTTAAAATTTTTAATTTTTTGTACAAGTGGGAACTGTTTTTGGTGGAAAGGGGGGTTGTGTTTTAACCAGCAAGCCACAGGAACCATCAGTATCCCCAACTCCCGACATCTGGGGGGAGAGACAAAGCCCCCATGGGTCTCCCAGAGTGCTGTAATGGGGGGTTCAGTTACCTTCTTCTTCATTCGTTGTTCTTTATGATAAATTTTAATCCTTTTTGTTTTCTCCTCCTTTTTTGCTTTTGGGTTTTTTCCTTTAAATTTTAATCACTCTTTGTGATATGTTTATTTTGCCAAGAACGGTATGGTTCCCGTTGGTTTTGGGGGCCCCAAACGCAAGACTTCAAAGTTTGAACACATGCATCGTTTTAAAGAAACCTCCTTAGTGCCTCTTTTTAACGACATGCGTGGCGGTGACAGTGGTTCAAATCTTTTACCCCCCAAAATTTGGGCCTTAAACCCATTTTCGGGCGAGTTCAGTTACCAATAATGGATGAATCATAATCAAACGGGCCCAGCCATTGGGGGCTTCAAATTTTAAACCCAAAAACCCCTCTTTTTTTTTTTAGAAACCACTGTCAGCTTTTTTCTCTACTACAAATTCATGTACAAACAAGAGGGGTAGATCCGTAAGATCCTTAAAGGCACCCTATATAACTATCTTTACATATTTTATAAATGTTTTATACTTTCTTAAAGCTTAATTGACAGTCTGAATTATAAATGACCTGGAAAGGGGGTCTTGTAAAGCTATTTTTGATAATAAACTGCAGCATAATTGCATTTTGGGTTAAATGAGTAAATATCAGAGGGGAAAAGGCAAACCTGGCCCTAAAATTTGTATGTGCTAGGTCAAAAAACACAGATATTCAGCTTTATAAAACCCAATGCTTTTTCCCCGGCTCAAAAAGGGTTATTTAAGACCCCAAGTAAAGACAATGTCATATTTTGACAAGAACATTGTGAATCAGATGCGGGAGAATGGGGGAAGGTATGGGGGTTGATGGCGTAAAAATTAATAACCCTTTTCACTGGAATTCAGAGATGGGTGAAAGGGGGAATGAAGATCTTCAAAATCACACAATATGAAAATTCGGGGGATTGTAATAAAACAATTTTATGTCTTCTAAAAAAAAAGGTTGAGCATCTGTGGGTTACAATAAATCAGTTCTTTTAAAAATTGATCAAATAAGGTCCTGAATATGAGAGTAAAAACAAAAGGGAAGATAGTAACAATAGACAAAAATCAGAATAAATTCCTTTTTTTGGTGAAAATTTTTATCAATTTTGTTAAAAAAATCTTATATCAGTTCAATTCTATTAGGAAAAATAAATGTTTGCATTTTCGGGAGATAACGAGAAAGATAAATTAAAAAATTTAAAAACAAAAATTTTAATTTTAAATTTCATAAAATGAAAGATTGCCTTTTTAAAATTTAGATCTTTCATTTGTAGAAATGTTTTTAATTGCTTTAATTTTTTTACTGATTTAGTGTTAATCTAACAATTTTATAATATAGACTTTTACTTTGCAAAATATCTTTATTAAAACCCTTTGTTTATTTTTGTAAAATTTATGTTATATTATTGAATGTAAAATATTGCCTTTATACTTTTGGACTTTGTTCTGATTATTTTTTTTATTGTTTCTATTTTTGCCAGAGTTTTAAACCCCCCCCAAATTTGGGGTTGTAAAGAATAAACTCCCGTTACCTGCCACATGTCGTAAAAGGGTGACTAAGGGGGTTTTGACTGAAATGGGATGTGTCCAAAACGTGTGAACCCCTATGCTTTTAAAGGGCCTACCAAACCAATGTGAAAACGTAACGTTTTAAAGATCAAACATATCACAAAAGTGATTAAAATTATTAAAAGAAAAACGAAAAAGAAGGAGATATGTATTGTTATACAGTACTGATAATCATACACAAATGGCAATAAAAAGAAAATAATGGCTAAAAAAAAAAGGAAAAAAGAACAAAACCAAAATAAAACTATCAAAAAATAAAAAAAAAGATTTGGACAAAAAAAAAAGGAGAATGGATAGAAAAAAAATCCCAAGAAATAGATCGATAAAAAAACAAAATATAAGAGATATGCATGAAAAAATCAGAAAATCTATAAGAAGATAGGTACAGAAAGAAAAAAACAAAAGGAAAAATTATATTTGATGAAATAAAGATTTAAAATAAGATGGACAGAAAAAAATAAAACAAAGGTACTTTGTGAAAACAACCCAAGGGAAAAACCAAAATCCCCAAAAAATGATGGCCCAAACATTTCAGATCAGAGGTTAGTTAGTTCCTTTTTTCCAATAGGGCACATAGAGGGAAAGGGGGTTTGAGCCCATGTGATGTGGTTTTTCTAACAGTTTGAGATCGTGTATGGGTTTTTCATCCCCGTAGTTTACTTTCCCCGTAAGGTTGTTCTTCATGGATATTTAGGGAAAAAAAAAAACAGTGAAAAAAAATGCAGGAATTTTGAATATAAAGGATATAAGTCTGGGATACTTTAGCCCAAGCACAATTACAGAATTGTGAGAAAATAGACAGAACATGGCACATAGAGATTTGAGAATATTAGCCTTTTTTTGGGCCCCACATAGGGGAAAACAAAGGGTTTAAAAAAAGATTTTCAGATTAAAACAATAAAACTTAGGTCAGGCATAAAAAAACTAAAAACCATAAGGGGGAAAAATAAAAAAACAAATTAGAAGACCAATTTGGTTTTTTTTTAAAAATTGTGAAACTTAGAAAAAACAATTTTTTTTCCAAAAATTTTAACAGAAAAATATAAAAAATGCAAAGAGATATATATGTATGCTTTATAGATTACAGAAAATTTTTTTGGGATTCATCTTGGGGATCCAAGATCCAGACCCCCCCTTATGAAACAAAAAGGCCTGTTATGGGGGCCCCCAGGGAGGCAAAAAAATTGGGGGTAAATCAAAAAGGAAAAACCCGGGCCAGGCCCCCAAGGGGACAGGGGAAAATAATGCCCTTTCCGACAACTCCTGCAACAAACTGTCCAGGTGTGTGCCCTTTCCCTCCTTTAAATTTTATCAGCCCCGGGCGAAGGGGTAGTTGGCGGGCCCCAACCCCAGCCACTCCATATAAATCGCCCCCATCGTCACAGAAAGGGAAAAACTATTTCGCCCAAAACCTTTTTCCCCGAGACTGAGAGGGGCAATGAATGAATTAAATACTGGAAACAAGAGCAAAAAAAGAAGTCCAAAACTACTCTTTAAAAAATGTTGACATAAAAAAGGATTGTGAGACAATGATGGTTTTCAAATTGCATTTTTAAAACTATATAGAACAAATATTCAAACAAATCAAAGGGGTTCAATGGATGAATAGCACATAACCTAAACTTTAAAGATACAATGTTGGGGCAACAAGCAAAAAATACAACAATTATTTGGGAAAAAGTAAGCAACAGAAGTCAAATTTGGCCAGGATACGGGTATTGAAAAACAAAAAAAATGGGAATAGGGAAAACAAAGAAATAAGGAATTTTGAGCAAATAGTAAATAAGGAAAAAAAGTGACAAGGGCAAATGGGGGGGAAACATCAGGCAAAAGTAAAAAATGTCCATCTGAGCAAAAAAAGAACTTGTTGGAGATTCATTAAATAAAAACCCCCGATGCTAAAAATAATTTAAAAAGTAACTTATGCTTTTTATAGATGTTACATACGCTGTAAACGGGCAATTTTTTTCTTTTTTCCAGCGTTTCAGAAAACTGACTCAAAAAAGGAACTTTATATGTCACAAAATAGGGAAAGCTAACAAAAAATCTTGCATAAAAAGGATGCAAACCCGGTGTAAAGGGGATAACCTTTGGGACCCTTTTTACAATGAGGGAAAGGGGTAACGGTTCTCGGTCAAAAATTCCTGGGTTTTTTTAGTTTTGCCCCGAAAAAATGCCGGGCCTACCATCACAGGGGGGAAAATTTAACCTTTGGGGAAAACACAGGGGGCAAAGGCAAGGGGAAAATATCCCACAGAACCCTTTTTTATCAGACCCGAAGAAAGAAAGGGCCCCCCACCCGCCCCAAGACAAACTGGGTTTGGTTTATAATCTGAAAGGGAGCGGGCCTTTATTAGAGTCCAAATTAAATTTATGAGAAGCAGAAGAAGATATGTCACAAAAATGTCCTTTCTACTACCACTTACAGAAATTAAAAAACCCCGTAAAAAAAGCTGGGATATGAACTGAACCACCCATAGAAAACCCGTGGAAACTAAAGGCCACCGGTTTCCCTTCCCCTTTTAACATATTTCTATCTCATTCCCATTTTTGATACTTTGGGGCGCTTGGGGGTGCAAAAAAATGCCTCCCATTTCTTCCCTGTTCTTGGCTGTTATCTGTTTTTTCCCCGCTGCTGGAGCCCTTGCTTTCAGCCCTTTTATTTTCTTCCCGGAAAAATTTTTTTTATTTCTGTTTTTATTTTCCCGTGGTGTCCATCTCATTGCAGTTCTTGGGCAAGACCCAAAATGCAACTCATGTCCAATCAATTCTAGAGTAATTTTTTGTGGGATACGTTTAATATTCCTTACTGGGTTTTTTGTGCCCCGGGTTAGAGAAAAGTTCTTTAAAAAAATGTTCTTTCCCGACAAGTTTTTTTTTAGGGGGCTCAACCTGGTGATCAAATCTTTTCCTGTTATACTGAAGGTTGTGGTTTCAATCCCGGGCTGAGACACTTTTTAAGTTTTTTATGA